>VZZY01022482.1:67811-112687 GCA_013400335.1 Eurystomus gularis
GCTGAGCCCGGGGGTCTGACCGGGCACCGGGCGCTGCTGCTGTTGCTGCTCCGCGGGCAGCGGCAGCCCGGCCCCGGGAGCCGGCGGAGCGGGGCTGGACGGCCGGGAACAATGAGGGAGGCTGCCTGGGAACGCTCACGTGGAGGGGGAAAGTCTGCTGCTTGGTTCCTGGGGGTTGCAATCAAACAAACAAAAACAAACACCACACACACCCAACACCACCAAATACACAAAAAAACCCAAAACAACACAAAAAAAACCCCAAACAAACAAACAAAAAACCCCACGGACAAATAAAAACACCCAACAACAACAAAGTGGGGGGTGAAAGCAGAGACCCCACACCCACCATAGGGCAGAGGTGCCTCACCTCCTGGGTTTGCCCAGGTTAAGCCCACACAATCAAAGGGGGCTTCAAAATTGTGCTAAGAAGCACTTTTCATTTCACCCTGCTGCTGCTTCCTGAGATCTAAGTGGCCCCAAACTTACCTCGCCTTGAGCCACCATGGAAGTGTTGGTTTTGATCCCAAGCTTTACATTGAGAGGGTCCAGTTGTCATATTCATATGACAAGAGAGACTGTTTGTAGAGATCCATCCTGGTATAAATTAGAGTTCCTGGAAAAAATAAAGTCACCGCAGCACTACATCAACCAGAAAACATCCCTCCAAGGGTCTTAAAACTAACTCGGGGTGTCTTAGGGACGTGCTTGCTCGCTCCAGCACCCAGGCTCGCTCAGAGGGAGCCTGTCTTGCTCTAGTATGGGGAGCTCTGGAACCTCCCATTGGGGCACCAGGCTCAGCTCCCCGCTGCATTTCTGCCCCTTCAGCACAAGCCATTTGCAGCCCACAGTCTGGTGGTAGGGCCAGTCCTGAACCTCTGCAACAAGTTCCTGGGGCAGGCAGCACAGGAAGTCCCAGCTGGGCTGTTTTCACACCGCAGAGCCCCTCCATCTTCTCAGGCATTTAGTTACAGGAGGAAGGGACCAGCCAGACACTCTCCAGCACATCCAGGCCTTATCACTCATCCTGTTTGATGCCCATCAAAGCAGTCCACAGAGGACAACTCTGCATGGGAAGGGCCACAGAAGCATGGCTCTCAGTGCCCTGCAAAGGCTGCCAGTCCAACCCATACCAAAAGGTCCCTGCACCACCAGCCTGCCCCAGCACAGGCAATGTGGGCACCTGCCTGGAGTAACCAGCTGATGGATGTAGCAGAGCAGCAATGGTCTGGCTGCCAGCTTTGCCTTTCCTAGCAACCAAGGCATGGAGCAGCATCTACTGCTGCCGCCAGAGGTGGTGGCTCCTTCGTAGTGCTTGGTCACCTTCTCCTGTCACTACCACCTCAAGGGAGAGGTTCCTCATCATGCCCTCCTTGACCTGCACTCTCCTCCTTGCAGAAATCGCAGCTCAGTCTGTGACAGTAAAAATGCAACAGTATTGAAGAAACTTCTGGGCTGCCTCTGGCTCTCAGCAGCTCTCATTCACAGGCGAGTCTGAACTCTGCACAGACAAAATGTGTGTGCAATTAGGGCAAGGGAGCAGCATGGGTAAGAATTTCCATTTCTGAATGCTGCGGTATCCTGACTCTGACACTGCCAAGGCTTAGGAAAGTGGGACTGGCTTATTGTGTGATGTTGCTGTGTGTTTGCCACCAATTGCTGCTGGACACCCTCAGGGCCAGACCAATGATACAAAATTGTGTAACTTTAGCCAGAGAGAAAAACGCTGTTTACTTTGTGAGGAAACAATCAACCCTCCAAAAATGAACCTACAGAGTCTTGAATTCCATCTGAAGGAAAAAAAGCATAGGAAGAGCAGAGGATGATAATTTTCTCTCTGCTTCTGAGAAGATGCAGCATAAGAACAGCTGATCTGCAGGTAGCATTTGCAGTTTCCTCAGATCATCTGGTGACAGCCCATAAGTGCCACTGCTGTCACCCAGCTGCACCATGAGCAGATGGGAAGCAGCAGAGCCAGCAGTAATGCTTCCTTGGGGCTTTGCACTTGGTTTGTGGCTGAGCTGGGAGCGAGCCCACATCTGCCAGCTCCACACCCCAAAGTCTGAGCCACACTTGTTTGAGGAAGACCAGGAGAAACCAATGGAGTCAACCCCAGGACTGTGATAAAACTAAACCAAGAATTACAGGAGACTCCTGAAGTAACTCCAGCAGTTTTTGCTGTTAAAGCCATGATGACCTGAGCAAGGCAAAGTCTGCAGGTAGGGTGAAATCTCTCATCAGACCAACTGATGCATGTGAAAGATGCTTCAGAAGCTTTCAGCCACACAAATCCATCCTCAGATGTAAGAGGGGGACGCAAGCTGCACCCCAGCTTAGATCTTCAACATGAGGTTTCCTCTCTGAAACACCCATTGACTGCTACCACCATTTTTGCTCCACCAGCACAACCAACACAGGCAGAGGCAGCAGGAGATCCCAACAACCAGACCCATTAAAGACTGAAGTTAAAAGTCCTTCTCAGCACTTGTACAACAGCACTGGGGAGAACTTCAGGAGGAAATGTGACCACAGACTCAGTGTTTGTTGGTGTGGGGACATTGTGCACAGGATCTCAGCCTTGTGTTCAGTAGCTGAGGATTGAGCTGAAGGAGAGCAATGACACTGTCAGGATGGGTAACTGTGACACAGGAAGCAGACTCTACCCTGCTGTCAATTCTCTCCTGATGTACCACTAGGACAAACCAATTCATTCCTCTGCATTGTATCAGTGTAAAACAGCAATAACAGATGCCAGACAGCCCCAGAGGACCTTGCTGCAGAGAACAGGAACTCCTCAGCAGAGCACAACGTCTGTTAAGAACCTGCCAGCTCAGCTCTGTGGCTCCTCACCACAACACCCCTCACCTGGATAAACCCAGGAAGTCCTACACTGAAATCAGAAGTTGGAGACCTATGCTGGTGGCCTGTCAGACAGTGCTTTCACTCAGATTGCCTGAGCAAACATATGGCTCAGAGTGATTTTTTTAACATCATAAGGTCACTTAAAATATTTTGCTTTGACATCCAGTCAGTGACACCAAAGAACTAATGCATCCACGATTTCATGAAGAGAGGCTAAATGGAAATGTCCATACATTTATGTATGACAAAGCATTGTCTGGGGACTGAAAGGATAAGGCAGGTCATGTGAATCCACACAGATACAAAGCAGCCATCATCAGTGGTGAGTTTAGCACATATCCACTCAGGGACTAGCTTTGGAAAGCAGAACTAACAACTCTTGGGAAGTCTGTCTTAAGGAGGAAAAACATTCCTCTGGACTTTCATTCGGGCCTTTTATTGCATCTCCAATGCTCCTGAAACTCTGAGCTCTGCACTGGGCAGTGAAGGGCAGAGGGGTAGCACTGCCTTCTTCCCAGAGACAGGCAGGGAACCAGAACACAGAGAAGCCTCTGTACATGGTGTAGATAATCCTAGAGAACTGAGCCCACTTAAACAGCTGGAGCTTTTCCAAATAAAAGCCCCAAAGAAGAGGAACCAAATCAGGGGAGAGAAGACATGTCATTTTAGAATTCCAGAGCTAACACAAAAAAAGGCTTTGGTGTTTCCTAAGCAACAATTTCCTAATTGCATACCAGTGGAAACCACGACCATCTGTTTCCTCTACTCCTTTTTTCCTGCCACTGCATATTGCAGGAACTCTTCTGCCTCATCTCCTCTGACTCTTCCACATGGCAATAGGACTCCCACTTTAAAGCAGTGCTACTCCAGCTGAATAACCACAGAGCAGAGCTGAATGATTGTCAAGTGCAGGCAGACTCAGACTGAAATATTTTCTCCCATGTCCTCATCCAACCACAGTTGTTTAGAATTTGGGAAGATGTCACAAAGCAGCAGAAAACAATGCCTGCTCGGCCAAAGCCAGGCCCTTCACCAGTGTGCCTTTTATTGCAATGAACAGCGAGAAACATAGGAAATGTACAGCTCACATAGGGAAAGCTTTCAGCAGATGTAGCTGCTTTGAAATACCAGACTCAAAGTTCTACCACATTTCAAATGTGAGAAAAATTGCAGAATTTACAGACTAGCCCAATCTAAACAGATCAATTACAATGTATGCCTACTCAGAACCCAGTGGAGAAAGGCTCATACTGTTTTGGAGATTTCTGATCACCAGGACTTGCAAAGATTTGCTGTGACCTGCATGGTTGAACTCTTAACAGAGGAAGGTTAAAGAAACAGCTTACAAGAGAAGATTCCTGTGGTGCTGGATGAACGCAGTGTGAGAGTTACCTACATGGATAGTTTAGGAAGAAAACAGCATTGCCCTTTCTTTAGCAGCAGCCAGTTTTTCAGAGAAGCCCAGCATGGCACGGGTTGGAAGGGACCTCTGAAAGGTCTGCTCCAGAGTAGGGTGCCCAGGATCACATGCAGGTGGGTTTGAAATCTCTCCAGAGGAGACTCCACAACCTCTCTGGGCAGCCTGGGCCAGGCTCTGGTACCCTCACAGCAAAGAAGTTTCTCCTTCTGCTGTATTTGGCCACATTCAGTACTCTGCTGTAGCAGAGCCCCTGGAGGAAATACAGTCATACACATGAAACAGAGTAAAATGTAGTTCTTCAAGCAAGGAGGAAGCATGCCCAACAGTGACTCGCTGTTATTGGTTGTACTGACAAACCAGGAGTACTAATAAGCAGCATTTGATAAGGTATTCTTTCAGATTCTGACATTTTACTGCAAATGTCTGAGAAGTGTACCCAAACCTAAGACCAAAGGGCTCTTCAAGACAAATGGCAGGAAAATGATCTTTATCTTAAAACCTATTAGCTTTTTCACCATCAGTAAGTACACCATGGAGAGCAAAGCTCCCAGAAATCAGCATTCTGATGCCAGCAAATGTCACCTCATTGAAGAGCTTTCAGATTGCAAAGGCTATTGAGACAAATCCTCTGCCAAGGCAAGCTCTTCCTTTACCCCACAGCCATAGAAACAGGTACAACATGCCTAGGGCTCATTACTTTCATTTTTGTCACACGTAAACTTTCCCAAGAAACCCCACCATGTTAGATGTGCTTTAGTTTGGACTGGTTTCTGTCTACGCAGTAGTGGCTCTAGTCTGACATCCATACAATCCATGCATCTCTCCCGAGTCCCCCCGTTGGTATCTCCCATTTCTTCCTGACCATCCCAGTTCCTCTCACAGGATCTTCTGTATCTGAAGATTTTGAGAGGGAGGAAGCTCAAAATGCAATTGAAACAATGAGTTTCTTCTTATTGTTTTCTTTTTTTTGGAAGCGTTCAGTATTGACCTTGAGAATTTTCAAAACCCAGATGAAGCTCTAGCTCTTTCCATGGTGGATGAGCTGACTAATGCAGACTGTGAAAATCCACTTTGGATTTGCAGCAGCAAATTGCACGCAGGTTGTAAACAAAACAAAAATCCAAGACGAGGGTGACCGCCAACATACTGCATCATGTGAAGCCACTCTCTGAGTACTGCTTCACATTATGATTCTGAAACATGCTCTTTATTTAGAAAGGATAACAATATTGAAATGCCATTTCAACAGAACACTGCAAATATTTAAGGTTGCCAACCAGGACCCAGAGCCCACAGGCTCTTTCTGTGTGGGCTCTTTTTATGTGGGTTTTTGCACCCACATAGAGCTCTGCTAACGTCAGCAAGGTTCTCTGTGGGTGCCGAGATCTGTCAGCGCTGCACCCAGCCTTGCTGGATATAGCAGTAGGTAGGATGCAGGAGAGCAGCCCATGTGAGAGCCAGAATGGCTACAGGTTGCAAGAAGCAAGCAAGCAGGGGGAAGGACAGCAGTGGGACCATGAGCAGGGCTCCTCAGGGAAGGAGAAAGGGTGAAACTGGAGAGGTGTCACGACCCTGCAGCCAGCCCCAGGCAGCATGGTGGGGAAAAACTTTAGCTCTCCCTTAAGATTCTGTGGATATTTTTTTTTAATCCCATGCCCTTTCAGTGCAAGCAAGGACTTGCCAGGCTTTTAACCTGAGGTAAATGGTCTCTTCTGTCATTTCTTTCCTTAGATATTTAGTTTACACCTCTCAACTGCTAAATTTTACCTGCTCATTTTCTACTGCCAGGAGCTCTTTGTGGAAATATTTCTGCTCTCAGTAGCAGAGTGGCTTGTATTTTCATGGCCACCTTAAAATTAATAGTTGGAATCATAGAATCATTTAGGTTGGAAAAGAGCTCTAGGATCATCTAGTCCAACCTTCATCCAACATCTCCCTAACCCCTAGACCATGTCTCGAAGTGCCACATCTACCCATTTTTTGAACACCTCCACGGATGACTCCACCAATTCCCTGGGCAGCCTGTTCTGGTGCCAACCCACTCTTTCAGTAAGGACCCTCTTCCTAATATCCAATCTAAACCTCCCCTGCCACAACTTGAGGCCATTACCTCTTGTCCTGTCATTAGGTACTCTCTACTCCTACTGTCATTAGGAGAAGAGACCAGCACCAGCCTCACTACAACCTCCTTTTAGGTAGTTGAAGAGAGCAATGAGGTCTCCTCTCAGCCTCCTCTTCTCCAAGCTAAACAATCCCAGTTCCCTCAGGCGCTCCTCATACAACATATTCTCTAGACCCCTCACCAGTTTTGTTGCTCTTCTCTGCACCCATTCCAGCCTTCTTGTACTGTGGTGCCCAAAACTGGACACAGTGCTCAAGGTGTGGTCTCCTGAGTACCAGGGCACAATCACCTCCCTCCTCCTACTGGTCACACCGTTTCTGATACAGGCCAGGATGCCGTTGGCCACCTGGGCAAACTGCTGGCTCATGTTCAGCAGGTTTTCCACCAGCACCCCCAGGTCCTTTTCCACCAGGCAGCTTTCCAGCCACACTTCCCCAAACCTGTCGCATTGCTGGGGGTTGTTATGACTGAAGTGCAGGACCCAGCACTTGGCTTTGTTAAAACCTCATACAATTGGCCTCAGCCCATCGCTCCAGCCTGGCCAGCTCCCTTTGCAGAGCCTTCCTTCCCTCAAGCAGATCAACCCTCCTGCTTAATTTCATATCATCTGCAAATTTACTGAGGGAGCACTCAATCCCCTCATCCAGGTCATTGAAAAAGATATTAAAATTCCTGCATTTACTCTCAAGTTCTTGCATTTACTCCCAAGATGAGCATGTACCCATCTCCTGCTGCAGTATCTGGTAACTATTAGGAGGAGCTGCTGCTGGAGTCACTGTCTTTACCCACATGCACGCTGCCCATGCCACAGAACTCCCCAAAATGTCGAATGCATGTTCACCCCATGCAGAGACCCCTGCAGGCACATAAAATCTGGGCTTCACTCCCTGTCGCGGTCGGGCGCACAGAAGTCCGACCACGTCCCAAAGGGAGAAGGGTTGAGGGTAAATTGGGACATCTCCCCACCAAGCTCGCAATCTATTATGCAGAATAGATTTATGGGAAATCGAGTTTTTTGCTCACTGTTTTATAAGACAGAAAAATCATGTGGTCGGTTCACCACACTCCCATGTCAACAAAATTACTAGTTCTGTATGCTTTTCATGTGTACTAGCTTACGCAGGATCTTATTCTTCCCTTTCCAAACTATAAATTAATTTTGTAAAGGTTTCATCCTGGGCCTGACTATTTCCATCTAGATCACAAGCTCGTCATCCCCATAACACACTCTGTTACCAACCCCAAATGGGAAGATTGTCTCTTCATCCCTGAATCCCTGTATGATTTCTGTCTGATATTTCTGCATTTCACTGTGTGGGAAGTCCCATTTCCCACGTTTCTGCTTTGCTGTCTGGAGTTGCCCACTCCACTAGTAACCAGAAAACTGTCAGAAACATTCTAAACGGCTAGAATTATAAATAATCATATCTAGCACTCACAAATGCAGAGCAAAACACTGTTTGAGCCTCCTGCAGTTCTCTGCTTTCCAGCACTTTACACCACCCTGTTAATCGAGGCTGTTGCGTTGTCTTATCTACTCCAGATACTAGGTGTTGCTCAGTCCTCCAACATGACCCTCACACAGAAGCGTGTTCTAACCAGCAGATGAATTGTTGTGAGGAGCCTGCTGTAACCTCAGCCACAGTGACACATGAGACAGAGGCAGGGACTGCCATGGCTGATGAGGTTTCCAGCTCAGCCCGCACAGGCTGCTGCCAATGATTGCAGATCACTGACAATAACTTGTGCATTCAGGATGTGCAACACAGTCCCCTGGGACAAAAAAAAAAGTGTGTAAACTGTTATAATTACTTGACACAGATCATTGTTTTCCTCTGGTGGACGGCTCAAATAAAAACGTTTCCATTGAGGCCAAGAATGCAGTGTCTGAGCCCTAGTAAGATTCTGTGTGCGTAATAAATACCTGCTACACAAATAAACCACCTGAATGGCTGTTTCCCCAGATGTCATAAAGTTGTCTCATACATAAGCTGCTGTTTGACACTGCCAGCTATCCCAAAGGATCATGATGGGCAATTTCTTGCCATGATACCCTTCAGTAGCTATTCCAAGCTCATGAAAGCAGCTGAGAAGCTGCCCTAGTCCAGGTGCAGATCCAGCCCCGAAGATGGCAGTGCCTCTGGTACTGCCCTCCAGTAACACACCAACACAGGGATGGATAAGACATAGCCTGCTGGTAGTACCACTAAGTCTGTCTTCTCATCCCACCAGAATACTCATTTTCCATTCCCCCCACCCCAACTGTTCTCTAGTGAAAGCATCATTCCCAGGCTTTCAACACCTTTTCCCCAGAAAACAATCCTTATGTTAAAATAAGCCAATCTGGTTAGAAACTAACCTACTGTTATTTAGCATGCAATCACCATTGCTGACTTCCATACTTGTTTTTAAAATGGCCAAAGAAACAAGTAAACTTGTGTTCTGACGGCTGTGAGGAAATGGGCGACTGTCACCAAGTGCTGGCAGATCACCTCTCTCCTCCATCCAGGAACAAGGTCTCATATTAGAGGCTTCCCAAACTGGATAGGTGTAGAACTAATAAAAACTTGAATCAGCCTAGAGACCTGATGATTAAATCTTGGAAAGCTGAATGCCCTGCGAGCCGGTTAGTACTGACTTCTGCCATGATGGATCTCTAACAACACGTGAAAGTTATCAACCAGTAAAAAAAAACATCCCTGTTGTTGGGCAGTGCGGACATGCAGCTAGCCAAGTTCTTAGCAAAACCATCTCATGAATCCTACAGGTACTCTTTAGTGACATCATCCTGCACAAACATACCTAGTTCACACAAAATCATCTCAGTTCAAAGTTAAAAAGTAGTCCCAATGTTACCTGCTCTGGAAAATCCAGCTGAGATGGTTCCTTTTCTTTTTTCCACCATAGCTGAAACTGCAGCTTTGGAGCTGGATCCATGCAATTGGTGTCCACTTAAGTCTTCGCTGAATTTATGGATGCTGCTGTGTAGGAAAGTAACAAGGCTGTAACACTATATGGCCCTGGTTAGTTCATACTCAAAGGCCAACTCATGACCTTCTTGGACGTAGTTCTGCTGTTAGCACTGACGGGACTAGATGATCCTTATAAAGCAGACAGCAGCAACGCCCCTTTCACAGCTGTCTCCAGTTTCTCCCCTGAAATTTGGCTGGGTGTTTTCCTCGAGGTTCAGAACACAGATGTAAGCTGTTTAGGGATATCCCTATATCCCTGTTTCTCCTTAACAATGCCAGAGAGAATGAAAAATGTGGCCCATTAGTTTTATAACCATCAGAAAGAAAAAAAAAAAGGCAAAAAAAAAAGCCTCCCCAGCAAGGGTCTGTCCTGCAGCAGTCTGGTCTGTTTACTCAATACATTGCAGTCTCTGGGCAAGTGTTGCTATGAACAAGTTTTCAAGCAGCAGTGGGCAGATCCCCAGCTACCCACAGATCCCATGCTGGTGGTCTCTAGTGTAAGCCATGTGCCTTTTCAGGGAAAAGAAAGGGTCATAGGAAATTCTGTTTGTTGGGGGGGGGCTTCTTGTTATTGTTAAGATGAGATCTGAAAGCTGGGATTACCAAAGCACTGTGGTGGCTGCTCATCAGAAAGGCGTCACATACCTGTGCTGCCTGCTCATCTTTTCTAAAGCAGTTACAGCTGGCCCACATTTTGCCCTTGCACAGGGGAGGGGGAGAGGTTAAAAATGAAATCCACACTTGGAGTCTGTGCAAACACTACCAAAGAAGGAATCACAGAATCACAGAAGAGTGGGGGTTGGAAGGGACCTCTGGAGATCATCTCGTCCAACCCCCCTGTTCCAGCAGGTTCACCTAGAGCAGGGTGCCCAGGATTGCGTCCAGGAATGTTTGGAATCTCTCCAGAGAAGGAGACTCCACAATCTCTCTGGGCCAGGCTCTGGCACCCTCATAGAAAAGAAGTTTATCCTTATCTTTAGGTGGAACCCCCTAGGTTCCAGTTTGTGCTTGTTGCCCTGTGTCCTGTCACTGGGTACCACTGACAAAAGTCTGGCCCCATCCTCTTGCCCCCTGCCCTATAGCTATTGATCAGATCCCCTCTCAGTCTTCTCTTCTCCAGGCTAAACAGCCCCAGGGCTCCCAGCCTTTCCTCATCAGAGAAAGGAAGGAGGATCTCTTTTTTCGCCTTGTTTTTAACACAAGCCAGGTGTTAGGAGGAGAGGTGCCTGCACGTGGCTGCCAAAGGCCTGTTGGCACACCGAACAGACACAGGCCCTCTTGCAGAGAGCCTCTCCTTCCCCAGCACCTCTATGTGTGGCCAAACTGGGACTGGACTCCCTTTTGCAGTCCCTGTGGGGAAAAGGGACAAGCAGAGGGACAGTCTCCCAAGATGAATGAGTTGCACTTAGAACTCCTGCTATATAAAATAACAGAAACAGAAGTGGGGAGGGCACCATTTTTTCGTTTCTGACCAACTCTGTTTTTACCATCAATAAATTAACTTAATTTCCCCAAGACTGCAATGCAGGAAACAGGAAGCACCAGTTGCCTAGAAACAGGAAAAGATAATTAAGGTTTCCCTCCTAAGCATTATCTACACAAAGCAGCAGAAAACAAGATAGCTGAAAATTATTACCGTAAACAGAAAACCTCATGACATTTGTGACAAGAGTAGCTGCAGATCAACATGCGTTCGAATGAAGCCAACCTGATGGCCAGTACCGCACTAGGCTGCACCTCCAGTTATGGACAGGTCTGTCTCGCCTTTAGTCACGCTTCTGTTGAATTTCACCCCGAGGTGCTGCATGTGAGGTGTGGTCAATCCCTTATTTATCTTACAGGGGAGCTGTGATGTTTAGTCAGGGCTTGGGAACAGATCAGAAATCCTCCAGAACCAACCCCTGTGGCAGAGAAAATCACATTTCCATCCCTGCACCCAGGCATTGCCTCACATTTAAAAGTTTTCCAGTAGAACTTAACTTAAAGTCTCCACCTGGGGTTCAGAAGGGCTAAATTTAAGCTTGCTGTTATTTAAGAAATGATTTTTAACTTTTTGTTTAATGAGACATATCTGTGCACAAAGCACTTTGCGGAAAGCATGTGTGGGTTTGAGGAGTGGGAGAGAGCTGTGAATAGATTCAAGTTCTTCAGCAATTACTAAAAACCTGCTCAAGATGTAAATTCATCCTTAGCCCTTAGTACTGAGATCTTAAAAAACATGTGGAGACCTGAGCTGATACTGTCTTTTTTATTTTTTGTAGACCTTTATCTTCAAATAATAAACTGATGCTTTGGCTTATGCAAGGTGCTACTGAAGAGGGAGGAAGAATGTCTTTTATCTCCTTCGTTGTGGTTATGTGGCATCAACACAGCGTTTAATAAAAAGCATCTTGATGTAATAGTAGTTTGAAGTTTGTTTTCCAAACCAAAATTGTTGTTTGCCCATAGTAATGTAAATTTGCAGCTCTCCTTTACACTTCACAGATGATGAGAGAAAGAGATTTTAAGATGTCCCCAAAGGAGAGATTTAATTGTAAAACAAAGCACTAAGTATGACATTTAGCTGAGATGGTAAAGGCTACAGTAATTAAAAAAGACTAAAACATATGGTGCACTTCACGAGGGTGGTTAATATGATCTCCCAAATAGAACCTTTTTGATTACTGAGAAGAAACAGGAAAATACAGCTATTCTCCTCAATCCTGAATCATAAAAGAAGCCTTCACTTTAGTCCTGGTGCATCAGGAATGGCACTCCTTCTTTAATTCAGTTAATTTGGAGGAAAATTATTTCCTTTCATCTGCTAAGCAAGATATGAGCTATCATTGTGATCTACTAATGCATTTACAATATGATATGAGAGAAGGAAATTGTCATCAGTGGCTTGTAACAGACTGTCAGGTGATGCCAGCACATGATAGTGTCACGCTGCAGCTGGGGGAGAAGTGTCAGATACTAAATGCTTATGTTACCCTTAGGAAGCCCTCTCTGATCACAAATGCTAGGTTCTATTTCAGTGATGTTATGGATGTTCTGCGGACCACAAGAAAACCTTTGGCAGCAGGGTCTTTGACAGGCTTAGCTGGAGATGTTGCAAAGCAGTCAAATCCCATAACAGCCAACCTGGAGGTAAAAGCAAAACCAAACCTGCAACAATAGCAAATTTGTGTAATGCATAGAAGCTGGAAGCCAAATCCTCAGCTAGTGGTCACTAGCACAGCCCTAGTACATCTACACTTGCTTTCACCATTCGGGGCTCAGTTCTCATTATTTCATTGTTTTTAAGCTCTACCTTCCCACTTCAAGGTGCACAGAGAAAGACTATAAACTTTGAGCTACCAGATTTAAGTTTTAAACTAAAAGAGGGGATTTAGACTAGAGAGAAGGAAGAAATTTTTTATGCTGAGGGTGGTGAAACCCTGGCACAAGTTGCCCAGAGAGGCGGTAGATGCCCCATCCCTGCAAAGACCTGCGAAGCAATAAATGTCAGTGACTGCAGCAGCAACTGCATAGCAACAAGTAGCTCAAACCTTTAGTAAAGGAAGGAGAATCCTTTCCTGAGACATACCTTCCCTGAAAAAGTATTATCAAGATCATAAAAGCTGGTGGTTTGTTTCTCTTTTCTTCTTTTCCTTCTTCCATATAAGTAACATAGAAACAAAACAGAATAATTCTCTCATATTAAAGTGCTTTCTGACTGCAACTGCTTCTGGATTCCCCAAACCCAACATTTGCAGTTTCATCCCTGGAGAAAATTATGTGGCTTGCATTTTTAGAAAAAAAATTCTCAGATTAATTTGTGCAGATTTGGATATAAATTACTTTCAGGCTCAGCTTCCATCACGCCAGCAAGTCTTGTTTGTGACTCCCCAACTGCCTGCAGTCTCCCGTAATTGTAGCAGTCTGTAGGTATTCTCTCAAGTTGGGTTTGCTTCATTCATTCAAGTATGAGCTGAAAGGCAAAAATATGTTCTCTTCCACCAGATGCCTTATTTAGATGTGATTTACATAAGGGAAAAAAGTGTGAGAAATACCAATATTTGCATTTCAAACATGATTTCAGGATGTCTGTCGTGGTTCATTCATATGCTTTTTGGCTCTTCAATACATTTAGCTCACTTTTATTTGACTGCACAAGCATATGGGTCTCATTATCTTAATGGCACGCTTATTTATTCTTCATCCTTGCTGGCACTTTTTAACTGCAGTGCGGGGTTAGGTGAACTATGCTTATATTGAAAATTGTCCACATTGTAGCTAACCTGGTTGGGAACTCATTAATCCTGGCTAAATACCCAAGGAAACTTTAGGTGATATCATCTTGGTTTTCCTCTTTCTATGTATGATGCGGTTCCTCTCTGCCTCCCTGGAGCCTGGGACAACCTACAGCACAGAGACAGAGCAGTTGTTATGTAGGTCTGATGGCCACCTCTAGTTTCAGTTGCGGCTCCATTATAGTCTTCCTTAGAAATCTGTGCAGGTTACCTAGTCTCCTGGGCGAGCTCAACAGCAGATCTTTTACCTTATCTCTTCCCTGGAGGAAAAGAGATGTAGATATAGATACATAAAATCATTAGATGTCTAAGCCAGCTCCTGGGACACAGAAAGCACTGTGTGCTTAGATATGTTAAATTGCCTCTGAGTCCCTTAGAGAGAAGGTGGGAAAGGAGGGGTTGCTGCTTGGAAAAGCTACTGAGCAAGATGAAGGAGCTGGCTTTGCTAAGGAAATACTGCAACAGCCGTTCAACACTCTGAGCGGAGCTCATGTCTCAGAAACACGCAGGTCATTTTAGCACTTCCCAAGTATTAGTGTTGTGAGAAAATTGTTGAAAAATACAGCAACTGAATTTCCTGTCTTATCAAGTGGTGCTGAACAGCTTCAAATTTCACGCAGAAGTCTCTCACTTTATCCTTCTGTTGTTCCATTGATGCTGATGAGCTTTAAATGTGAAATAGGTTGCAGCGATGGAGGGCTTGTTTTGATGCTTCCACAAACCCCCTGCCACTGGGGCACTGAGAAGACACACAGTTGGGCTCAGCTGCCCTCATTGTGCTTCCCAAAACAGTAAATCCCCAGAGCTCACCTCATCAAATTCCATCTTGTAGCCTGCCAAAAATATCTTAATCTTTAAAGTCTACCTTTTACATTATACACAAGAGCATACTTTCTGTAAAGGACTACTTTGCATAACATAGAAAGAGAAATAATACATGAGAAGCATTAAATAGAAAATTGTTTTTCTTTCAAGAAATTGGTGCCATGACAAAGAACCATCAGCTTCCAAAAGCAGATATACGGTTTTCTTCCAAATTTCTCCGTATAGTCAACAGGAATATCTAAAATAATTCCACTCAAATAGAAAAAAGAAGAAGAAAAAAGCATTCTCCAAAATAAATTTTTCTGTATGCAAGAGCAAGTGAAGCTGATACATTTTTTACAGCGAAATTCACTTTGCAGTGGAAGGAATGTTCCTGGTGCCCAGGGATTATGTGGCTTATCCAACCTGTCCTGCTCCTTCCTCCCTTCTGCTTCTGCATCTTCCAAGCCAGGGGCCCCATCAGAGCTCGGGGAGTTTGAGTTAGCAGGAGTTTGCATCTGACCCCTGCTGAGCAGTCCCACGGAAACCGGGGGGTTGCTGAGAGACCAAATTCTACTTAGCACAAGGAGACAATGCAGAATTCTGAGCATGAATTCCTGGCATTGCATTATTAATCTTTATCCCATTTCCCCTAATTGGGTACATGGCCCTGGACAATTTCATAGCCTTTCATGTCCATCCTGGGCTGTAATTTAAAAGGTGTCTATCTGCAAAGCATCTAGTAAGGTAATTAATGGAGAAAGCCATGAAGTATTACACTGTTCTTACACAGAAATCTTAGAGCATGAGCTAGCTGTGGTAAGCCAGCCTGGCACCAAAAAAGTCACCCTGACAGCTAGGTCACCAAGGGGAGGCGAAGAGCTCAAGAGCGGAAGGATGGAGGGTTTGGAAGGTGATAAAAGGCAGTCTCCAATCAGCTATTCCCACCAGCTTGGACTGAATGAAAAGTGCCAACTGATGGAACTGTCGGGCATGGGGTGCTACCTCCTCCACTGCAAGCCCAGACCTTCAAGGACCAGCTGCTGTCAGGGGTTCATTCTTCTGCAGTCTACCAATTCCACACTCCATATTAATAACAACAAACTTAAAATGGAGGGGACAGCATCACTCATCCAGAAAATAACACAAGCAATAAACAGTAGGTAACATCATCATGTACCAACATAGAGAAAAAGGGAAATAAGGCTCACTTGAAATTCTGTTTGTGTTTCTGGCAAGCAGTAACAAATGCAGTGAAAATGCCAGGGCAGCTCTAAGTCTGGAGGAGAACCTCGCTGGAATGGCACAAACTAAAAACCAGAGCTAATGAATGTAGCTGCAGTCCCAGTACCATCAGTGCTGAGGCTACGTTCTCTTCAAATTCAGGCCTGCAGGCCAAGTTAGTAGTGGTTTTGGCTATCCAAGGAATGCTGAACAGAGTGTTAAATTGGTCTGCTGTGACAACAGAAAATCCTACACAGGAGTTAAGCAATCTGAGCACTAACAATGAGATATTGCAGTTCCGGGCTAATAAAACATGTAGACACCACAGTGCACAACACAAAACCCAAAGCTCTCACCCTAGGGCTAACAAGTCTCTTCTATGCCAACAGTCCCACTTTGGTTTCCCACCTACCCTTCTTACACAGGGATCTGCTCAGCCCATGGCACATTTTGCATCACAGTTTAAACTAAGCAAGTTTTGTATCTCTTTAACGGAATACAGTCCAATATTAAGAAATGTTCCCTTAATATTTGGAGAATTAACGATGCATGAGTAATGCAGTAGTCTGATCCAAGAAATGTTCCAGTATACTTGCATATTATGAAGTTTTTCCAAACACCTAATTTCACTAAGTACCCACAAAACATTGGAAGTGACTAGTTGCCCTCTGAGGAAGCCATGACTGTGGTTTTAGCAGTTGAAGCAGCCAAGGCCACTCCAGTCTGTGCCAGGCTCACCAAAGGCACAGGGAAGGGCATCATGAATAGGCATTTGCACCATCTGCACTCACTCGCTGCATGGCTTCTGAAATGCTCTTGAACAAGTTATTGGCACTAATTTAGAATTTGCAGAGAAACTTCATGGACAGAAAGCTGCACAGTAGCACAGGCACCCAGCTGACCATGCACACAGCTCTTCCTGCGCTGCCTGAGGACTTACAGCCCTGTTTGCTTCTGCAGTTTCAATAGAAGCAAACAGGTTAAGAGAACATTCAGTAGTCTGTCTTGCTCAGAAGCATTTGTCAGCTGTGCCATGCTCCTCACCAAGGTGTTAATATGATTGAGTTACAGCTCCCATAAAGCCTGAGGTTTCTTACCAGAAGAATGGCAGCAGATACTTGACTTTAAGAGCCTAATGTGCTTGCTTTGATGAAGTAAATTTTCTTCACTCTGAGGGTGGTGAGACACTGGCACAGGTTGCCCAGGGCAGTTGTGGATGCCCCATCCCTGGATGTGTTCAAGACCTGGTTGGATGGCGCCATGAGCAATGAGGTCTAGTGGGAGGGACACCCTGCTCATGGCAGGGGGTTGGAATCAGATGATCTTTGAGGTCTCTTCCAACCCAAACCATTCTATGATTCTATGATCATATAAGTAACCAGAAAAAAAGAAAAGAGTAATTATGTAGCATGAGTTACCACACAGATGGTCAATAACTGACTGCCCTCCAGTTAAGCTGCAATACTCTTTCCCTTCACAAACATTCCTGACAGTTGCTAAGTTTAGTGGTGAGGACACCAGCAGTTTCAGTATGAACTTGTATGAAAATTTTCAAAAGAATGGATAGATTTGGGCTGTTTCAAAAGTATTAGCAATTCTCTAAGTTTTTCATGCTGGACTTAAAACCAACCCCCCTGACACTGCCCGGTAGCAGAGCTAGTGGTGACAGACACAAAGATGGGGCTGCGTAGCCCCTGGTTTCACAGAACTGGTTACAAGCAGACCACACCACCGAGGCCCTTGGTGCTGCTCTTCAATCCAGCTCCGAAATCCTATCAGCAACTCCCTTTTTTCCAGTGCAATTCCATTCTGCAGCTTGACACTGGGAAGCTGGCCTGGTGGGGTTTCATAATGATCTGGAAATCCATGGGAAATGATAATGTGTGCACAGTTCACAGGGTGATTTTTTTCCTTTTTCTCTCTCTTTTTTTTTTTTTTAATTTATTGCTAAGACTACAAAACCAAATCTGGGATCTGAAAGGCAAGCTGCATTCCTTCCTTGTCATAGCCTAGCAATAAAAATCTGTAGAAAAAACTCACTTAACCCTTCTGCCTAATGAAAACCATGCAGAGCTCTGTCTCCTGAAGCTCTTCCTGCTTAGCTGTTGGGAGGGAGGAGAGGGCAGGGCAGGGCCAGGGCAAACAGCCCTGACTGAGATTGTACCTCCATGGAATTTGCACCTTCAAAAACTAGGCAATGCTTTAAATAATCTTAAATATTTTTTTGATACACAGGTGTTTTTTCAGCCATGAAAACCAAAAACTCTTTCTAGTGAAAATTCAGGGGATTATTAGATTTTCAGCATCACTGTTAAATTCTCCACAGTATTGAAACTGACTGGATAAAACGTAAAACAGAGCAAAACCAGAGGCTTCATTCATTAGCTTTCCCTATTTCTACCCAAGTTCCCATAGTAAGTCTGTTGGCCATTTATTACTCTGAGCCTCAGCCCTCTCTTCCAGTCTGTCTCCACCTGATTGCAAGGATATTTATCAACCTCTTTCAAAACCTTACCTTTTAGCAAAGATAAAGGCTATGACTCTGCTACCACCTACCTCTATGCCTCTTCCTCTCAGAGCAGTAAATAGGCAAATACTTTGTTTGGCAGCACTGGCTGCAGTAGGAACATTGTTTTGCAAACTGATTAAATGTCCAGAGCAATGAGTTCCTTTTTATAACACAATACAAAGTATACAGGACAGTGTGCTCAGTTTTCTGTACCTAGTATGGGACAAAAAATTACTATAAAAACTATAAAAATACTCAGTATATCAGTTGGTGCATTACTCCTGTAAGATAAGGAACATGCTGGTAGCTGCAGTTGGAGTATATATGTATGAAAATCACACATTATATTCATAAATAAGATGAGATTACTTAAATAGATCTCTGAAGTGCAAAAGAAAATTACCCCTTTCTTTTTGTAAGACAAAAATGGCAAACCAGCAAACTGTTGTATTTCAAAGAGGCCTGTCCAAAAAATGCTGAAGCTGCTGTTGAACCTTGACAGACAGACACAACCATGTCAGCATTTCCCATAAATCCTTTTGCGGTGTGAAAAATACATGTGTTTTATTCTGGTCCCAGAGAGCTAAATGAAAAATTGCTCCATCTTTATCCCAGAGCAGCTCACCCTGCTCTTGTGCAATGGAAAGACACTTCAGCATAGTGTAAACTTGGAACTGGATTTCAGAAATATTGGGCTTTTTCCTTTCATGGTTAATGCTGTTCTTACACAAAAAAAATGAATTGTCTTTGCTGGTACAAAATCTCTCTTGGCTTCACAGCCCAGAGACCTCTGGTGTAGGAAAGATGTGATGCAGCATTTGTTATATCACACACTCACTCCATTTACCTTTTGCTGGAGACAAGGAGTGATTCTTGGGAGACTTGTTAAGCGGGAACTTGGCATGGAAACATTCATAGTCATGCTACAGACCTGGTCTCCAAGTATATCAATAATTAGTCACCAGAGGTGCCCTATCTCAGCCCTCCACATCTGCTCCAGACCCTCCTGCTCCTGCTAGGCTGTGCAGCTCCTGCTGGGAGAGAGATTGAAAGGCACAACCTTCCTCTCACCCACATCATTGTGAGAATATTTGCTGTGTTACTGTAAATACCAATGGGTTTTCCCAAGAGGCACCAGTGGCCTTCTTATCTACCCTTTGTCACAAAGAGTCAAAAGGCCCAGTTTAGAGTTGATTCAAAGATTCTATGAATCTATGAGTTGCAGGTCATTTAGCCAGCAGATTAACAACTCATAATTGTTTTTAAAATAAGACTTTTTCATTCCTCCATATTAAATGTGTTTATTAACAGTTGTATTTGACCAGAATAATTACAGCTTCAATTAAGACCAGGGGCCTCAGGTCTAATTCCCACTTCCAAGTAACCAGCTCTCTACAAGACCTCAGAAATCAGGCTGCTGCTTGGAGCAAACTAGACGTGACATGTTTTGTAAGGCCAAGTAAGAAGCTGGTGGCAGCGGGTTCAGTCACCTCATTCCCAGAGTCACCTCCTGCAATCCCGTCCCAGAATTGTAACACTGGCTGTGTTCCTCAGCCTGACATTTCTATGCTCAGCTCAGAAGTGCTACTCTGGGACCCCTTGCAGTCTCCCAGGAGAGCTCAGTTTCTCATTTCCTCCAAACAATCCTTCTCCTCCTCCTTCTGTTCCCCTACCTTATTCCCTCTGCTGCCCTCACCAGAAGTACAAGTGAAGCTCATCCCTACCAGCTTGCTGTCCTGTTAGCTGCCCACTGGCACCCAAAGCCGGGAGCTGATCCCTTTAATCTCCTTTTCTTGCATTCAGGCTCCAGCTCTGTGTGAGGTGGTGGGACCTCATTAGACCTGCAGCCTCATGGGCTTCATTTTGCACCTACCTTCCCTCACTGTTCAGCTCCTTAGAGAAATTTATGTGACAGGCTGTGAGAGTCCAGAACTTTTGTCTATGAGAAACATAGATGGATCAGGACACTGGCTCATCAGAAGAAGCATTTTTTCAAGGTGTTTTGGGCACACAGGGTGTTTGGCTCTATGCCTCCCTGCAAATCTTGGGCACACACACCTTCGCATATTTTTCTTGCTGCAGATTGATTGTGTGAAGGCTGTTCTTGAAAGCGGGCCCCCATCCTGGGCAATACTGGGAGGACACAACCACCACTGTCACCGCTGGCAGCTGAAGCAGCCTATGGCACCAGCATAGCACAGCTGTATAAATTACAGGTGTCTCCTTATTACATTCATGCAGCTAGAGGAAATGTTTTGTGGCTGCAACAGATTTAATACAACTTGACTTTGTTGTTGTCTTTGGGCTTGGCTTTGCTTATTTCTTTGAGTGGTATATGGAGGAGTATGATCTCTGGGGGAATGAGGTGGCTACATAAAAAGTTTTACCATGCAGCTGGTTCTGGAGCCATGTAGGTTTCCAGAGGCAGGAGAAGGCTGAGGCTTTGCATGCAGCACACTCTGAAATTCTTCTTTATCACATCCACATTCCCCACTAACAACAGAGGCATTTCTGACCCAGCAGTGGCGAACTGGCAGGCGCACGCAGAGATCAAAGCTTTCCTGTGGCTCCATGGCTCTCCAGCGGATCACTCTCCCCAGGTCAGGCCAGTACTTTGTGCTGTGAATTGCGTGACCCTTGTGAACCTGCTGAATCAGGACCAAAACAATGTTTGTCCCATCCTTGCATCTGTAAAGTCTACAAAGAGCAAAGCTATTTTTCATTAATTACTAACTGTTCCTCTTGGCAAGCTAGTTTTCCTCCCACTTTTATTCACTTTGAAAAAATTACCAAGAGCCCATTTACGCCCACACTACAATGGGGACAACAGCATATCCCTAGTTTCCTTTACAAATTATCATACTAGCCATCAAATGTTGGCATGTAACAACAATTAATCCAGCATATCATCTACTTGAAATCCAAGATAACTATATTTTTAAAGATACCATTTAAGCAATGCTGAGCCATCAGTCAAAAACAATATGGTGCCTCTAAGAGAGAGCTGCAAGCCCTGTTGTAACCAGACCTGGTGAGGACAAGCAGTCAAACCCATCTTTCACTTATAGCAAAAGGAGACCATTTCTGCAATGACAGCACAGCCGTCATCGAGGGGGCAGGATTTTGGAAGCCAGCTTTAGTTAGCCACACTTGCATCTGGGCCTTTCCAGGTCACTCGGCTCTGGACCGTTCCTGCCCTGAGGCTGCTGCAGCCTCCTGCATCACTAGTTTCAATCTCCCATCACTTCTGAGCTCTGTTTTTCACCAGACAGGACAGGATGGACAGGAAACCCACAACAGAGAAACACCAGGACTGTGTTTCAGTCAGAGCCTAATCCTAGTACCCACATCTTCCTTCACAGATTTCAATATTAAATGCTTTGGGCATTGGGCTCTAGTATTTTCCTGCCAGTGAAGAAATATAAAAAAATAATGCTAGTTGTTCTAAAACATAATTCAGTGCTCTGCAACCTCCCCAGAAGTGCAAGTGCTGACTTCTGATCAGTTTTAGTCACAGCCTGATATGTCAGTCTGTGAATATGTTTCCAATATGAAATGTAAATTTCCTCTTTCCTTTAATTTCATGCTAATTTGCCTTTTTACTTTGCATAATTAGCTTCTTCTCACTAGTATTTACAGATTCGAAATATTTGTTCCTTTTTAGTAATCCATTAAATATCTGGCTTGTCTATCATGAGAGTGGAAAGCAGCACAGCCATTTCCTTGTTGCCTGGGAAACTTGTCTAAGAGTTATCATTGAATTAACATGTCAGCAAGGTCCTCTTAGACATTACTCAAAAACAACTGTGGATTGCAGCAGACCAACAGCACTGGTCTGAAATTCACCCTCCCCACCTCTTCTCAGCAGCGAAGGTAGCACTGAGTCCATGAGACAAGTGATACACTCGCTTGCTGAGGAGGAGGGAGGCAGCAGCGATGCTCAGAAGGTCCATACCATGGTATCGATATCAAAGCAGCCCTTAGGACAGTCTAACCCACAGTATCTTGCAGGTGATATTTTTTCCCCTCATCCTCTTCCACAAGACTGACATCACAGCATGCAAAACAGTTTGGATGCAGCAGAAGCTAAGTAGATGCCTCTTAAGCCTCCCCAGGCCTTAAAAAGCAAGGGTTATGCAGCTTCAGTGTGCTCCATACAGCTCGAGGGCTTTGTTTTAACTAATTTCTTTTTATTTCTTAATATCTTCCACTTCTCAAAGTAATCTCACATTATTATGATGGCTGGGTGGTTGGTTTTTTCTCCCTCATTCACAAATTATCTCTAGATCACTATGTACAGTGAATGCCACCTCCAAAGCCAACCAAACAGAACTTCCCTTCTCCCAGCAATCAGAGTTTAACTTTTGATTCTAATTTGGTAAATTTGGGAGAAACTTTCCTATTTTAACCTATAAAAACCTGAGGGAAAACAAATAACCTGAGTTAATAATTGCATATCCTGAGCCCCTCATGAAGCACCCTCATGAAGGTCAATGTGTCCTCACCAAAGTAAGCAGACTGGCAAAGACGACTAGCAGTTCTTTCTGGGTAGCCAGCTGCTCTTTTCACTCTTTTGTCAATTCAAACAAAGGTCTTCAAAAAGAAGTGACCCAGGATAAACATATCATTAGAAATGTTGTCTATGAATTGTCATTTTATATTCCTGAGACACACTCAAAATAACCTTTTTTTTTTAACACCTATTGTTTTTGTCACTGACAAATGACATTGGCATAGTGATAGAATTTGTGTCTCATACATACTGTTACATTAGGATCCATTAGAAAAAGCAAAACCTCTCTAAATGTAAGACCGTTGTAAATAGAATTTCCTCAATGTGTTCATTGGATGACTAAAG
This sequence comes from Eurystomus gularis, assembly GCA_013400335.1. Classification (NCBI taxonomy): domain Eukaryota; kingdom Metazoa; phylum Chordata; class Aves; order Coraciiformes; family Coraciidae; genus Eurystomus; species Eurystomus gularis. The sequence continues at coordinate 90,857 of VZZY01022482.1, forward strand.
CAATCCAAACTGGAAATAACAAAATACTACATAGAATGTAATCACGTAGAGAACACACTGCAAATTTAATGCAAACCCAGTGTTACTACATATACCAAAGCCATAGCACAACAGTTTGTAAGAGCGCACTGTTCACCTGTGTACCAGTCTAACCTACAAGTCTTCGGGGACAAAAAGGCATCTACCAGAGCACGGGATAGTACTTCATCACTAGCCACCACCTTTGGGCAATATTCCATGTTCTTGTCAAGTTTTATATTAAATATATTGTACCCAGGGGATGAGAAAGATGTAAGAGAAAAATGTTGATGATTAAAAAATGTAGTTATTATACTTTCTGTTGAGCTAGTATTTTATGAAATGCCTTCAAGGGCTCTACTTCAATTTGGTGATACAATGCGGGAAGTTCATTTTGCCAACAGCCCATATAGCTGCAAGTGGTGTTAGAGATCCCAAGACAGTGTTTACTAGACAACGGTGGGTTTGGCCTTTCTTTTTTTTTCCTTTTTCTTTATTCCTCCACCCCCATAGCCACAAGGTTCTGTGCCCTTCAGATCATCTGGCTGACCTGCGCTTGCACCAGGGCATAGAGGACCTGCACAAAGCACCATCAACTGACTTTCTTACTGTAGCTGGAGAACATGTGCTGCAGCAGTGCTGGCAGGAGCCCGGGTCTGCGTTTGCAAGGAAATGTCTCAAGGGAATTTGAAAAAAAGCACATGGGAATTCATTTAGAGCCTGACCAATCACCCACCTAAACAAAAAAAGATAAGACAGACATATCAGCAACCAGATCTTCTGTAGATATTGATTAGACTTACAAAGAGACAAGGTTCAACCTGAGCAGCAGGTATCAGCAGGAAGATGTTTCACAGGGAACTATGGTTGCTGCAGCATTTGCCCTATTAAAGGCCAAGCAGGGTTTTTACCTCACAGGTAGTTTTAGCTGCTGGGGTGCTCAGAGCTGCCAGGGAAGTGCTGCAACCAGCAGCAGCAAAACAATCCACGCATATGGAAAAACACCTTGGGGATGCTGCTCAGCTCATCTCTGCTCCTGCTAACCAAGGGTCCTCCACAGATAGAAGACAAGAGGCTTTGTTCTTTAATTGCTTCTCTTCAATTGACTCCAACCAAGTTACCTAATTTAAACTAAACATAAGGAAACCCTTCCTGTGAGAGTAACAGAGCACTGGAACAGGCTGCCCAGAGAGATTGTGGAATCTCCATCTCTGGAGACATTTAAAACCCGTCTGGATGTGTTCCTGTGTGATCTACTCTAGGATCCTGCTCTAGCAGGGGGGTTGGACTAGATAATTTTCAGAGGTCCCTTCCAACCCCTACCACTCTGTGATTCACTGTGGACTGAGTTTAGATTATTCTGCAGGCACACAGTCTTGGTTCATTTTACAAATGGCATTTGGCCCTTTTCTTTCTCACCCAGCTTCACCATCGCATCCTGTGCACAACTGCCAGCGAGGTTCGGGTGCTTGCCCGTGGTGTGCTGTAGCACTTCAGAGCTTGAGGGCCCATTCAGCCTTTATGTACCTTTGAAGTGGTCATGGTGCTGCGGCTCTACCCAGAACAAAGACATTCTTGTCGCTTGACACACTGCACCACCAAGGAGTTTTGTCTACTGCAAAGTGAGGAATCGCCAAGTAATTTATGGTTTCCATTAACTTCTGCCACCAACCACACCAACTGGCATTTATCAGCAAAAAAATGGATGAAAAAATAGTCACAGGAATAAGAACGAGGGAGTAGACCCTTGAAATGAAAAGATGATTATTACTGTTTAAAAATCAAAATTATATAGGTCCTTTTTAAGTGATTAGGTGGAGAATTTATAGGAGATTGTGTCAACACTCAAAGGTGAACCTGCTTAATTGTGGGAAAAAATTATAATGGGTCTATGTGCTTTGGTGGGTACTGTCCAACTATTGCCAGTAGGAGACATTCTTCCAAGATTTAAGCAATGCGGACAAATTGCCTCCAACCCTTATTGCCAAACAGTCATTCATTTGTCCAGCTATTACAGGGGAATTTCAGTGTAATGGGAGGATGAAATCCAGCCCTGAGACAGGGAAAAACAGCAGCACCCGCCCTCATACCTCTCCAAATAGCCCATATTCCCACAATCTTCCCTCAGAAAAGGATGTGCTCAAGTTCTGCTTCACTTGAAGGCACTTAAACATGGCCTCTCGGAGCAAAGTACTTATTTTAGACCAGTAAGCTGATGTCAGCACCCCTCACCTCCATCCCACCTGGGCTGTGTCCCAGGGGCTTGGCAGAGCTGGGCTCCAGACACACGAGTTTGTTTATCCCCAAAGTTCTGGTGATTTCCGCAAATTACACTCAGAGCACAGTGTTTCCAGGTTAAAAGATTAGACCTATAAAAATGTTGATATGAGAGAAATATTCCCTATGGGTTTTTAAGGAATTACGGAGTCTTTCCCTGAACTATGGTTTATATCATTTTCTTAATGGAATGCAGCTGCCTTCATGAATTGAAATATTAAAGAATAATTTATTCAGTGACTGATGTGGGAGAAGTATCTGAAATAATTTATTTATATCCTATGAAACAAATCTATTAATGAAAGCATTTATTAATAAGAAATATGTTCAACAGTGGCAGTGAAAATTAATCGAACACATTATTAGCAATTATTATTCAGCCCTTTCTAATTGAGAGACAAAATGCCCTTTATCTATAGTTTCTATATAAAGAGCACAGTGAAAGAATTATTCAGGTACCCACAACAGAAATAGCACAGCAGATGTCATGGGCAATGGATGCATCAAACAATATAAATTAAACACATTCTGGCTAAAAATTGCAATGTTCTCCTTGGGGTTTCTGCTACTTTCTAGTTATTTTGCATTATTAATTTGGAGTAATGCTTACACAGAATACCAACAGGAATTTGACAGAGAATTAATGTGGAGAGTCCCCCCAGAGATCTCAGATGTTGCTAAGGCCATTTTTCCTTACCCAGAGTTAATGAATAATCATCTCCTTGGCAATGGTTCCTGGACTTGTACTTTGGTTCCTGTTAAATGCAGAAAAATAAAAAGTGTCAGATAACGTGGGCATCAGGGGGATTTATCTGAAGGAACTTAGTGACTAAATGTCCTCCAATGCAGTAAGTCATTTACTTGCTCCAAACTGCTTGGAATATGAGTAAAGCTAACTTCAGTTTTAAAGAATGCTTTATAGACAAGTAACATTGATTCCTCTTTGTTCTAAAGATACCTTGATGCCTCTTCCACATCCAGAAGCAGCTCTCCTTCCTTCCTCAGCCCTACAGCACATTCCTGATGCCAGGGATTTCTTCCAGTCTTTCTTTCTCTTTCTTTCCCTTTCTTTCCTAGGTGCTTTTCTGGCCTTTCATCACTTAATTTATTGCAGGTGCAAAGGTGAGTGCTGGAAGTCATTTTCCTGTTGCTTTTGTGCTAACAATAAGCTGACCTCTGGGGCAATCTCACAGGGAGCGAGATCCCCTTGAAAAGCCTGAAACTCTGAGCTAGACCATAATGCCCTTCAGGAAATCGATGGAATTACCCCCACTGGCTTACTGCTACAGAACAGGACCTGCTACAGCTCCTGAAGCAAGCCCAACTTTTCCCTCCTGGATATGCCACATCCCTGGTTACTGGCATGTTTTGCAGGCCAGGCTTGGCTTTCTGCAACACTCCTGCTACCTGAGCTTATTGGTGGCTTTGTGCAGGATAGTGAGCCAAAAGTGAATTCAGGCCACTGTGGGAATCCCAGGTTGGAAGGGACCTCAAGAATTACCTGGTCCAACCTTTCTTGGCAAAAACACAATCTAGATAAGATGGCCCAGCTCCCCATCCAGCTGAATCTTACAAGTGTCCAACGCTGGGGAATCCACCACTTCCCTGCGGGGGGGGGGGGGGGGGATTATTCCAATGGCTGATTGTTATCGTTGTGAAAAATTTTCCTCTTGAATCTCCATCCCCTCTAGTGCATTGCAATGGGACCAGAATGGCATAACAGCCATTTTCAGGATCAGAGCTGATCCATAACATCATAGAATGGTTTGGTTTGGAAGAGACCTCAAAGATCATCTAGTTCCAACCCCCTGCCATGGGCAGGGACACCTCCCACTAGATCAGGTTGCTCAAAGCCCCATCCAACCTGTTCTTGAACACTGCCAGGGATGGAGCATCTGCAGCTTCTCTGGGCAACCTATGCCAGTGTCTCACCACCCTCATAGTGAAGAATTTACTCTTAATGCCAATCTAAATCTCCTTTCTTCCAGTTTGAACCCATTACCCCTTGTCCTGTCACTACAGGCCTTTCTAAAAAGTCTGTCTCCAGCTTTCTTGTAGGCCCCCTTCAGATACTGGAAGGCTTCAAGGTGGTCTCCCTGGAGTCTTCTCTTCTCCAGGCTGAACAACCTCTACTCTCTCAGCCTGTCCTCATAGTCCCACTTTGAGGTGAGCACCTTTTCATTTCAGCATCCAAAACATATAGCAAGGAGGTAACTAATGTTCCACAAAATAGTTAACATTGAGACCCAATCTCCAGAAAAGATAAAATTTTTCCCCCAGCTGTCTCTCTCTAAACTCTAGTGCCAGATTAGATCCAAAGTCATTCAATCCAAGATTTTTTTGTTCCTCAGCTACCTCCTTTTCCCCTTTAGCCAGACTCTCAAGGAGAGCTAGAAAAGGCAGATGATGATGCTCAGGACATTGTGTGGTAGGAGACCAACCAAAACAGCCTCACCACCACTGATGATGAGAAGTGCTAAGTGTGTAAAATACAAAACCTGTGTTCCATGTGAAGGGTAGGGCAGGTCTATGCCCATGGTGGAGAGGACACGCCAAGTTGTGTCACTGCCACCCCTCTGACAACTGCAGAGCATGTCATGGCCATGCCATCAGCCACACCAGCACAGCCTAGCCTGCTCTGCCTGGCTCACTCAGACCGCCATCACCACAGCTTATCTCAGCAACATCCCACATGGACGTATTTTCCATGGGTTTTCCACATGCACTGCAATACAGGCGTGTATGTCAACTAGATCTAATCTTATATACACCCTTTACATAGACTAGCAATGTGTGATCTAGGATCATTTACCATTTTTGTATGTATTAAAGGACACAATATGCTAAACCCCTTGATATACTTGTATTTTTAATACATACATACAGCATAAGTAAGGGTGGCTTCTTTTTTTCAATAAATATTTAGAAAGATAGCACTGCCATACAGAAAATTCTATATACAGGTCCCATCTCTACAAACTTAAGTGTGCCATACTCAAAATGATCAGTTTGAACAAGGGCTGCAGCAGCAGCAAGTCCCAGAAAACACCCCGGAAAGCAAAATTCAAATGAAGACTACAAAAATAAAATATGTACACAGCTTAAAGTGTAAGTCCAGATCTGAAAAAAAAATAACCTTGCACACATGGAATTGTACTTCTCTCATTAGTGCCAGAAGGAGACAATTGACTCATGTTGTTTCTAGCCATGTCCATGGTCGTGGCAGGGTGAAGCATCACCCTCCACCCCCTTGGGACTTGGATTGACGCAGGGATGCAGCGGGGTTCTGATAGCTCTGTCACTGAGCCTGCGAAAGGAGCCTGGAAGAGTTGGCCCAAAGAGGCCAGTGGTGGTCTAGAAAATGAACTGCAAGTACAGAGAGGAAGGGGAAGAGGCTCCAACATGTGCTTTGAGCCCCGCTGTTGGACTGCGCCCTGTCAGGGTGAAGTCCTGGAGAATGGCAGAGGGTGAGGGCCAGGGGCACATGGACACACTGGCCATGGCAGCCCCACAGCAGTGCCTCCCCGTGACCCCACAATGAGGGGGTGAGAGGGCCCCCCCCTCCCAAAGAAGTCTGAGTTCTCCATCCTGCTGTTTGATATCTGACCCTGAAGAACTGGCTTCACCCCTCCATGCCTTTGCTTTCCCCCCTGAGGTTATTGCATGCCCACTGTCGATATGGGCTGGAGGTGAGCAGGGGACAGGTGATGAAGAAATAGTGAAGGCAAATACGGGAACACTTTTGCCCAGGTAAACATCGCCCTTTTGTAGGATGCGAAAAACTAATGTGGTTTTGAAGTTCAGCCATCCTTCAAACACAGCTGCATCTGTAAATTCAGCCCTTTAATCATGAATAGCAAGAGCAAAAGAAATCAATTCATCCAGCCCCTGGGGACAAGTAATCTGCTGTGGGCACTACCCCATATTTGATAAGCTCTTATTGATGTCATTAAGTCCAGGTTTCTGTTTGGAGAGTTCAGTCTTGTCCTCAAACAAAAACCAAGATCAAACAAAAAGGTAAATGTACAAAAGGATCTAGTTTATCCCAAGGTCTCTTGTGGGCACCGAAGACCTCTGAATAATTCAGAGGGCAGCTCTCCTCTTCCATCTGCATTCAGCTTTCCTCTCCCTGGGCACAGACTAGGGAATTGTCATCTTCATGATAACTTCAGATAATACTCTGAATTTGTGCAATGTTTCTACTGTTTCTCAGGTTCCTGCACAGGTTCCTGTGCAATATTAGCAAGTTCAGAGCCAAAACAGTGATTTTTGCAAGGACTGCAAGATAAGGTTGGCAGAGCTCACTGAGATACGGGAGATAAGATCCAAATTGAAATGGCTTCCTTGAGGTAGCTCCAATGTGTGACTGAGGGCAATATTACACCCAAGCCTCCTTGCAAGAACATTTATCACCAAGAAACCCAAGTTTGTTTCTAAAAGAATTTGGGAAAATCATAGTCACGGAGCCACTCTGCCAAAGGTAGGCTTTTCCAGGTACCTTGATGTACCTTTCAGTGTGGGTAGGTGCAGAAAGCTGGCTGCTGCCCACACCTGCCTCACAACCCATTGAGAGAGGAGCACAACTAAGCCTTTGGAGTCAAGATGGATGCTCCATCCCTGGAGGTGTTCAAGGCCAGGCTGGATGGGGCCTTGAGCAACCTGGTCTAGTGGGAGGTGTCCCTGCCCATGGCAGGGTAGTTGTAACTACATGATCTTTGAGGTCCCTTCCAACCCAAACCATTCTATGATTCTATGAAGATATTGGCTTCAGGTGGCTGGTGCGCTACACCGAGTTAGGATTTGACCACCCCTGGAAGCCTGCTCTGCCCTGCCTGGCAGGGACTGCTGACAGCACAGGTGGACACCTAAGCTGGATCAACACATACACAGTGCAGGGCACTAACTCCAGAAACAATCACACTTCAGGACAAAGATGCAATGTCAGAAGAGCAGAAAAGCTGCTTCTCTTCCAGCCACAAGACACACAGGGTCCTTGAGCAGAGAGGGGTTTGCGTGAGCTTTAGGAGCTCATCATGGTGGTTGCCCCATCAGCAATCACTTCAGACCTGACCGAGACAGGCAGCCATCACTGGGAGCTTCAGAAGAGAGCTACTCATATGTTGTAATAGACTGATCACTTCATTTGGGTGCTTCTTTCTGCTACCACCATCTTTTCCCTAAAGCAGTCTAGGGAATTAGAAGAATGAATGCACAGAAAGTGCTCTCAAGTGGGCACGTATCTGTCTGAACGTGGATAGTTCCTCTTTGTTCAGGTGAAAACACTGACATTTTCAATATTTGCATCCTGTGACAGCTCCCTTGATACTTATGCAGACTGGGGCAGCAAATGGAGACCTTGAAAAAAGCAGTAATTACAGAAAAGAGCAGGAGATAGAAAAGCATAGGCAAAAGCAGATAGCGTATATGATGTAAAATTATTGTATTGCTTAATTGATATACTGCAGGGTATTGTTCTAATGGTATAGGGAAAAAGAAATAATGATCAGCTAACTCATTATTAATGTTCATTTTCTTTTCCAGAATTGCCAGCAGGTTGAGTCAATTATTAAGCATGACAGTTGGGCTTTAATATATCAGCTATAGATTCCAGTCACAGCAGTCTAGTTCAATAATTGGGTTTCTTTCTGCTTCATTTTGACTAATGGCATACTTACAGTAATTATAAAAATTCATCATAGCACAAAAATAGGCCATTTGAAACCTCACTGAAAACGGCAGCACAGCAGACCTCTGCCCGTTATTTAGCAGTGAGTTCAAAACAGCTACTCGGAAAACGTCAAGCAGCTTCTCTGATAACTTTTCAACAGTCACAACATGAATGTGGACATTCGGTGAAAGTCAACAGTGAGCCGTTCAGGTGAGGCAAGCAGCATCAAATAGGCTGCTGCCGCTAAGGAAGTGCATTCAAACTTGACAGGAAAAGAAACTTCCCTCTCAAAATGCAAATTCATACATGATTCTTTAGCTACAGGTAGTTCAGCTGAGCCATGGAAGACCACCAGCGGGTGTGGAAAAGTTTTAATGCTACATCAAACTTTTCATTGAGACTTAATGATCTCCCTTCAAGTGGCTGTAGGTACCAAATGGAAACAGCTTTTGCCATGAGGAATTTGGAATCCTCATCACTGAAGAAGTTTAACTTCCAACATGAGCACAGCTCTGCATGAACACCCTAAACTTGAGACATACAGATATCAAGAAACCCAGCAGAAATCCTGCACATTCCTCCTAAGCCAAAGAGAAATGAGGCTTACATCAGGACTGACAATTAGGCAAGAGTGGTGAAAGATGTAATTAATTGCAAAGATATAGAATGAAAATAGAAAACTTGAGAAAAGTCTGGGGTTTATAGCCACTGGAAAAAGAATCAAAGGAGCCCTGCTAAAATCCAGCTGTGGCCAAGAAACACAGTGTCCAAGTGGTGCTGAGGGACATGGTTTAGTGGTGACCTGGCAGTGCCGGGTTAACGGTTGGACTCAATGATCTTAAAGGTCTCTTCCGACTGAAATGATTCTATGATTCTATGACTGGAAGTTGTGTAGTCACCGTCTCTTCGCACAAGTCCACCAAATGGATGGAGCCTGGGTTTTGAACAGCCACATGATGTGATGCAGGCATAGAAACCATTGTAGACTTGAAATCTATTTACAAGTGAAAATAAGGACAGAATAATCAAGTAGCTGGTTACACAGACAGTAGTAAATGCCTTGCTACTATGGTAGGCTGCAATAAATGTGTGCTTAAACATGACCCACATCAACCATCACAGGTTCCTCTTGGAACTGGGCTCTGCTCAGGTGACAGCCCTTGAAACAAGTCCAGCAGCCACTCCCACTGCCAAGGTGGGACTGGGAAAGGGTTGTGCCATGGCACAGGCTGGCAGCCTTCACTGTCAGCGCAAGGAGGGTGCCTTCTGCAAGAGTGATTGGTGTCACCACAGACCAATGCAATGAGCAGGGATCAGTTTGAGTTTGAACAGCACTTAATTTTCCTCTAACTTATCTAAAAGGAGAAAGCTTAGTAATTAAACAACTCTCAGATTAATATTTGAGAAAAACTAAAGCCTGGAAAGATACTGAAGATGATCACTCAGTGACACACTACTTGAGACCTGAAGATAAAACAGGTCACAACCAACCTCATCATCCAGCCATTATTTAAGAGTCAGTCGGAAGAGATTCTGGAGGTGAGAAAACACCAGTTTGTTAGAACCTTTGCTCTGAATCAAAATTCCTTTGGCAAAAGAGCACCAAGCTTTCACGCATGGTGCTTTATCATTTAATGATGTTGTGAAAAGGGTCGTGTGCTCAGCTGCTGCACAGCCCATCAGCTGGCTGAGCAGGCTGAGCTTTGGAACAGCAGTAAGTATTATTAGAGCAGCGGAAATGACGCTATAATTGCTGGGTTCATGTAGTTATCTGGTTAAATGATCAGCTGGGAAAAGAAACACTATGTATGTATAATTAATCTATTCAGATTTCTTTGTAAATTAATCATACCGGGTATTAAAAATATTCCCTATTCTCATGTTAAGAAACAAAATAATTCCTTATTATTTTCATTCTAGTCTTAATAGAAATTACAAAGATGGCCTTCGGTATCTACCTCTTCTGTTATTACCTCTTGCACTGCAGAAAAGTGCTAAAGAAACAAATTACAAGGTCCCTCCAGCAAAGAGCTGATCTTTTAGGCCCTCTGAGATACACATACCAGTGACTTAAACAAACAGAACTGCTTGGGTGTCTAAAATCCTGTGTCTCTGGGGGTGTTTGCCCTAGCTGGTCCCAGTTACAAGGTGAGCAGCTGCACAGATGACCAGAGGAACTGTAGCCTTCGGTCTGTGTGTGCTATGAGGCAATTTAAGTATGGCCTACATAGAGCTACTTTTTTGTTTCTTAATCTTCTAATTTTCAGGCTTAAGTTTCATATTACTAATATTTACTGGTCTGAAAAACTCCTGAAAAATGCAAGTCTTCATGAGGGAGGCAGCAGAACAACTCAGAGATGGGCCTTGAGCAGCCTGGTCTAGCAGGAGGTGTCCCTGCCCATGGCAGGGGATTGGAACTAGATTATCCCTGAGGTCCCTTCCAACCCAAACCATTCTTTGAATCTATGTACCTAAGAAAGAGGAGACACTGTTCAAGGAGACCAGGGGAAGATGATCAAGTCAGAAGCATAAGTAGTACAAAAGGAATGATGCCATGGCCCATAACCGTCAATGGGCTGTATCAGTCAGGAGTCTCACAACAGCACTGGGGGTGGCAAGGTGGGCTTGGTGTCAACAGACACATCAGATAGACAGGGAAGTCAGCACTACAGAAAAAAAAAATTAAAAAAAGGAAAGTAAATTATTCTAGATCAATAAAGTAGCTAGGGAAGAAAATGGGGAGATATTCTGGAAAGAAAAAAAATGAATCAAAATTACAGCAGAAAAGGTCCCAAATTACATGAAGTCCCTGAACAGCGTGTGAGGGTCTCAAACTAGTGAAGATCAACAGAGTCAGCAAATAACTGGCAGTGGCTGAGACTACTGGGCAAGGCTGTGGCACAGAGTCAGAGACAGACTAGAGAGGATAAGAGCCCATCGCCTCCAACCTTATGTATTTTGGCGAGGAGAAATGTTCTCTAAAATAAGGCTTCAGGGCTTTACTGTAAAATATTTATGTCACCATTTGAAAAATTTAAAGGCTATCAAAGTCCATGAAAAATCTCAGTATCCCCTTGTATTTCCCTACTACATAAGCAGCAGATCCTCTCTTCCTAGGAAAGAAAGAGGGGAAAGCATATGAGCCCATATGTACACACAGTACATAACTACATCGGTATATATAACCCTATGTGTGCATATTGAAAGCCAATAGAATTGTATTTTTAAATAAATTTAGAAAATAATGACCAAAGACACTGCATTATACTGGAAACACACAAACTGCCAGCGTGACTGCAGGGAAGGAAGCCATAAGAGAAATGGAGTTAAAGGGATAAATATTTGCAATACCACAATACATATGTATAGTAATTTTCTTGCCCCATATGGCAAAACTTAGGTAAACAATTCCTAGGATCTGCAGGAAAAGATGTAAAGCTTGTTTCAAATACAACCTTCCTTAAATACAGTGTTTTGTGCCAATATACATGTGAAAACTTGGCAAGAGTTAAAGACTTTCTATAGCAAGGAACTTTCTAGAAATTTACTAAAATTCATGTCAGTTTGGGTGAGAAAAAATACATATGACATTCACTTGATTTCTCTCAAATTTTGGACAGTAGCTTTCAAGTATGTGTTAATCCTGGCTCACCTGCTTTATGAGTCTTTGCTTCAGAAACACCCCAAGGCATTCAGTCAACTCTCATATTGAAGGCTTGACATAACCTTTGAGGTCCCTGGATACTCCATAAGGGGTTTTTTTGATTGGTTCATTAGTTGGTTTTTGGTTGGTTTGGGTTGTGGTTTTTTTTGACACTTCAGTTAATAGATCGGAGAAGATGGAGTAAGTTCTCCACACAAAGGCCATGCTTGTCTCAGGGTGGAGGCTTTGTGTTTCCCAGTCCCATCTTCATCACTGATTGGTTCAGAGTTAACACAATCAGCTTCTCCTACTTGTGTAAGGGGGCTAAGTAAATGGGAAATGCTATTTTGTTATGAGACTGACACTATAGCATTAGTTCAGTGTGTTTACTGAAGGCTGCAATACCAAATGCTCTCAACCAGTGCCCTGCAGCACTATCCACCCTCTTGGTTTTGTAGTTGCCCTTGCACAGGCAAGGTAAGGGCTTCACAGGAGCTGCTCCCTGGGCTCCTCCATCCTCTCCTGCCCTTGCTGAGGGCAAGGCAGGCTCACGGCATAGCTCACAAATTGTTGGTGCAGACCTTCCAAAAAACCTCTGCATGCCATTTATCTAACACATCTCCTTACTCCATCACAATTGCTACTTACATGCCTTGTAGGAAAACAATCTCAACCTGAAACAGTGGCCACAATTTTCTTCTGTTTTTCTATTTCAACCTTTCAGATTATGCATTCCTCTATGATAACCAGCATTTGGGAAAATACTGGAAAAACTGTTCAGTTCCCTGGTACACAGCAGATATTGCTTTGGCATTTGCAATAACGGCAAGCAACTAAGCTCAAGTGCTGCTCTAGCAAGCTCAGAGTAGCTCTACTCCAGCACGGCAGTGCCAGGAGATGGCATGGACCCACCATCCCATAAGTCCTCTACAGTGTGAGAGCCTTCTGCTCATCTTGGGCATGTGCACAGCCTCCCAACATTGTGCATGGTGGCATGAATACCAACACAGAAAAGCGGTAGAAGTGTCCAGGATTAATTAGCCTTGACGGAACATCTCAAGACAGCACCAACATCCCTTTTCAATGCTCAGTTCCACACGTAAAGCATGAAAGCAGGTGTAAGTTCTTCAAAACCCCATCAAAACACTTGCTGGCACTGGCACATTTCTTTAATTAGCTGTTTGCATTCACTTGGCAAATTTCTGTTTTAAAAAAAAAAAGAAGTTTGTTGAATTAAAAAAGCAGCAATAAATTATTCATTGATCTACTCAGGCAATTTCATACCTTGCCATTCTAATTAACAGTATTAGATTATTATAATATTAGAAAATAATAAATTGGATTTGGCCAGTACTCCTGTCTCAGCTAACTAATACATAACTTTTAAAATAGATTTACAGGTTCTCCTTGTCTTTAATATTAAAACATTAAAGAATTGAAATTGTTATATCCGAGGCCAAAATACCGCTGGCATTGTTGTCTGTTTCCCACCCTGTTGTGTTATGTCTGGTTTCCACCATATTGTAAGAACATTGGAGAAGAAATGCAGGACAGCATTGAAGACCCTCAGAGGTTTTTAAAATCACATATTTTGTTCATGTTTCAAATCTGGGCTCCGCTTCCTCTTCTCACCCTATAGACTACATATGTGAACTCTCTAAAAATGATCACTTACTCATGCTCTTCCAGGACATTCAGTTCCTGTAGAGCAACCATTCTCTCCAAGAATATAATTTCAGTGCCCCAAATGCCCGAGTTTTGCATTTCTTTGGTCACATTTTTAGATAAATTAGATGCTTGTTCCAGACGTGCCCCTCTACTGCACATAGTACCTGTTTCTGGGTGGTTCCGTGTAGCAAGCAGTCTGTGCAGCAGAGCAATATCTGCAGAAATGGGGGTAGATAGAGTATTGAAGGTGCCGTTTTGCTCATATTGGCATTTGGGCCAGGGTTTCCAAATCAATCATTTCAGAACATCATTTAACTGAAAAAACAGTGACACACAGGCAGCCTTCTCACACAGTAGTGGTACATGCAATAGAAACAACAAAGGTTTTTTTAAAGGCATATTTGTTCTTTTCTAGGCCAATTTTGGAATCAGGTGCTGTAACACAAAGGCTTTACAGACTCTGCAATGCAAATTGTTACTAAATGCCACCTATACATGCATTAGTGACCAGTTATCCCAAACCTCTTTCTTGTCACCAACCCCTCTTTAGCTATGACCCTGTACATTCAGAAATTACATGATAATGGAAGATTTTATCCTCATAATAGCAATAATGCAAGATCATAACAGACATGGTTTTTCATATTAATTAAAACCTGGTCCTCAGAGATGCTCCAGAGGAACCTGACTGTTCCGAGAAGTCTCAGCTCCCTCAAACACTACTGCACCAGCCAGGAACATTTCATTTCATGGCATGTGGCACCAGAAAACTGCTGCTACAAGGCTCTGATGCCAGTGGTCCATGATATAAACACAGCAGATACTCTCTTCTTTACTTTTGCTATGGAATTTTTATTTCCATCTGAACATATAGAAAAGCTTGAGGGTGCCAGAGCCTGGCCCAGGCTGCCCAGAGAGGTTGTGGAGTCTCCTCCTCTGGAGAGATTCCAAACCTGTCTGGGCAACCTGCTCTGGGTGACCCTGCTGGGGCAGGGGGTTGGACAAGATGATCTCCAGAGGTCCCTTCCAACCCCCATCATGTTGGGATTCTGTGATTTTCTTTGGCAGGGGGTGGAGGAGTAGGAGCTCTAACCGTTAAACTTACTTGAAGCTGATTAATAGCAGCACCTACAAAAATGTTTTTGTTGTCTCTGCTTCAGGACTAAGAAGAAGAAATGCCTGCAAGCTTTTCAGGAGTTACATTCTGCTTTTCAGGCTCTCTATGGGAAGCTCCCATCCATCTGTGCAGCAGAGCTCCTGCCAGCAATTGCTTTAACCTATTTCAGCTCACATTATTGTCCCTTTAGCAGGTCCCAGGTCTGCTGCTTGAGAACCCCTCCATCATTACCATGGCTGCCTGGCACCCTGCAGCCACCTGGCCCCTCGCTGGAAGGGTCCCAGCTAGGTATCACTGGCTCTGCCTGTGCTGGGGATGTCACCTCCTACATACACACCTCGTAAAAGTGTTACAAACCACCAGCATTATAGTGGTGTATTCACATTCCTATACAGTTATGTCACTGCTTCCGTAATAAAATTATTTCAGCAGGTTGTAAGTCAGGTGTAAAACACTCTCTTCAGGCTGCAACTTGGCATGTGCATGCATGCAAACACAGACACACAGCCTGGTTTCTGGGAAGGGGAGAAGTGGGGAGAAGTTTTGCATTACTTTTGAATCCTGCGCCGCAGGAATCTGAAGCTGTAGAGCTCCTGCAAGGGCACTGGGGACTGCTGGAGGTGGGGCAGAGGCAAAGCTGCGCAGCACTACCATTCCAAATACTCTCATTCCTGCCTCCCACCTCTGGAAATGAAAAGGGAAAGGCTATCTGATGTTCAGGTCTCTTAGTTGAGGGATATGTGTTTTCCAAGCTCAGACTAAAACTGTGAGGGTACAGAGACACTTCAGACTCCCCATGCATGCTCTGCAGTCCCTCTGTGCAGCTTTAAAGCAGTATTGCTTGGAAGCCCACAGGATCCCTGGAACAAGCATAGCTTCAAGAGTAGTTGGGTGCACCTGAATGTTACTGCAAACTGCAGAGGAGAAATACCTTTATCTAATCAGGTCTTTACTCAGACACGACCACAAAGTGCAAACCTCACTGCTTAGAGGTCCCTCCTGCAGGAACCTCGCCATTTCAGTGCTACTCTGGGAAGGATATATCATGCAACTGGAAACTGCATCCAACAGTGCTTGTACAGGACATTTAGTGGAAACGAGGGGGGAGGTTTTAAGAAGCATGAAGGAAAAGGGAGCCTCTTGCTATCTTCTGAAACTTCACCCAGCTCCTCATTTCAGAGCTGGAGCCTTCCTACCAGAAGAGAGTAGGGCACAGATGGACTGTAACTGCAGCGTCCCTCAGATCATTTGCAGCTGAAGGTGTTTAGTGTACTTGACCTTTTGTAATCCAACAAGAAGTACATTTTCTTCACACTTACTTCACAGCCTCCAAGTCTATTAAAAAAATAGACCAAACTTGAAGCAGTCATTTGCTGTGACATTTTGTTGCCCGAATAACACAATGCTCCACCTTCTTGTCAGTTTTCCTGTGGTTTGCTGGGTTGAAAATCCATGTTTAGCCCATGGGAGGTGAGTCATTTCCCCATGTGCTTCCACTCCTGCCGCAGCTGCAGCTCTCCTAGAGTCTAGATGATGAACATATATATAGAATAAACATACAGCAAGAACTATAATATATTACCATATTATCTAGTAATAAAAAAAGGGAATGTGGTTGACAATAAGGATATTCTTATTTAATCTCATGCAACTGTATATAGTGATATTAGTGGTTTGAGCATTACTACCCATTATCCCAACTAGAAATTATCTGACTTTCTGGTTACACACATCATTCGAGCTCAGGAACACATCACAGCTACAGCTCGGTTTCAGAGAGCAGACCCTGAGCACAGCAGCTTGCTCTGGCTCTGAGCTCAGGGTGATCCCAATGGAAAACTTCTGAAGGATAAATTATTAAGAGTATCATTACAGCAGGAACTTGGATGGTTACCATGAGATAATCACACATCTGTATTTCTAAGACACGGGGCACAGTGCACAGTCTGGTGCTTTCAGTTCCTGAGTGACATGATCTCATAACCATATACACCTGGAGCTGTACCATGGCTGCTAATGGAGCGCTTTATGGTGGGGGAAATATACATTTCTGTGCTGGAAGAACGTGAAATTGGCAGCTCATGGCTGTAGTTTACATAAAGCTGTTTGTTTCTTATAAACAGATTTATTTTCCTTCAGTGGCAGGGACCCAGGAGAACCACCATACAGCAGCAAAACAGTAAGCATCTTCTTGAAGAGCAGTAGCAGGGGAAGGAGGGACCTTCCAGCATGGGCAGAGTGCTCCCATGATGATTTTTTAAATGAAGAGTTGTAGTGAATAAGTAAGGCTAGATAAGGTCAGAAAAATCTTCTGCTGTATGAACAAACTTCCTCCTATTTGTGCTGCAGAGGTTCCAGGCATCCTGCTCTGAGACTGGGCTCCTAATGGAGGTGGTGCCATGTTCATTCCCTGTGTCTGTCTGTAATTATCTGGCTTCTCCTCACAATCTACAGCTCTAGCCCAATCCTCTGCCTTCTAATCAGTAGCAAGCAAGACTGAAATGGTCCTTACCCTCCACCCAGAGAGATCTATTGATACAGACCTACACTAACCATGGAAAACACCCTTATCCAGAACACCTGCCTGATACGAGTTCAGCTGATGGATCGTCCTTATGTCAGCCCCCAAAGCAGAGCACGAAGGAGAAGTCTGCAGCAGCTGAGGATCAGCCCTGAAACTCAAACTCTTTCAGGACTCCTGTCATTTCAGGAGGATGTGGAGCATCTCTCCACCCAGCCTGCCCCAGTGCTTCTCATCAGTGAGGAAGGACAGTGCCCACTCATCTCCCATGCTGCAGCCCAGAAGGCATGTGGAGCTTGCACAGATGTTCTTCAGCTCCCTCTGAACTACTCATGTTGGCGTCTGGGAATGGCACAACCATGACCACCACCACTGTGCTCAGTACGAGCTGCAATACCTGCTGGAAAGAAAGCAATGCTTAGGTAGTCTTCCACACTAAGCTCCATTTTTCTTTATGCTATTCCTGGTACCTGTGCTGGGTGGACCCAGGTTGCAGCTGCCCTTTGAGGAGTGATAAACCTTTGGAGCTGGTTGCCTAATGGCAAGGAAGTGCCAAACTCTTCAGTTACTGGTGTCCCCTGCCTACCCTGCAATTAATAGCCACAAACCATTTCTCTCCCCTCTTATATCCTTTCCTTGGTCCCTCAGCCACTACATCAGCTCCTCAACCCTTTTTTCTGTCTCTCATCTCCTCTGAAAGTCACAGGATCTTCTGTCCCTTTTCCAGGGAAAGTGCCATGGGCTCCTTATTCAATCTTTACACTTGGTTTATTCCTTCCATGTGCTGGGAGATGCATTGGAGGACGGAGGTAGAGAAAACAGCAGAGAGCAGACCAAGCCATATATAGAGGAGAGAAATAGGAAAGTACTTAATTATTGAGCTTTTTTTCATTCTCCTGTTTTTCCTCCTCTTCCTTCTCCAGCAACTGAAGGAGTGCTCTAAGGGCTGTCTGACCCATTTTCCTTTCTCCCATGCAAAGCTCCCACAAGCTCCCAAGAGGAGAAAGGAGATCTCTCAACCAGGCTCCAGCACACCTGATCTTCCTTCTCTCACAGCAAGGCTGCTTGAAGTGGGATTTTTCCTCAAAGCATTGCTGCAGCTCCCTCACTGTGAGGGCTTCCTGCAGCATCTCTGCTGCACCTGGGCCCAGCCAAATGCCATCATTAATGGAGTCACCAAGAAAAGTAGCAGCTGTAGGGGCTGCCTCACAAAGTACCCGTATCACACACTGCCACTTATCTACTGCTCTGTTTGTATCTCCACCACAGGAGATGACAGCCTGCCTGGTTTGTCCAGCATCTGCAGCTCAGGGGACACCTTGGTCTGGACAACTGCCTGAAAGGAGGTTGGACACAGGTGGGTGTCATCCTCTTCTCCCAAAGAAAAAGTGATAGGACAAGAGAAAACAGCCTCAAGTTGTGCCAGAGGAGGTTTAGGTTGGAAATGAGGAGAAATTTCTTTCCCAAAAGGTTTGTCAAGCCCAGGGCAGTGGTGGAGTCCCCATCCATGGAGGGGTGGAGATGTGGAGATGTGTTGAGGGACATGGTTTAGTGGTCACCTGGCAGTGTTGGGTTAATTGCTGGACTTCTTAAAGGTCTTTTCCAACCTAACCCATTCTACGATTTTGTATCCAGCATTCCCTCCACCTCATGCACTTGGCTACATGTGTTTCATTAACGCGGCTGAGGAATCTGGGCAGGGGAATCCCCTCTGACACGATGGAGGAATTTATGTGATGTGTAAGGAAAAGGGAAATTGAAGAGTAATTTGCCTTTTAGGAAACATCATCTCTGCAGTGAACATGCTATTTTTTTCAAATAAGGTCCAAATATTTCAAGCAATCATTTCTGGTTGCAAGGGTGTGCTGATGAGTGATGGCACAAAAGGTATTTAGCAGAGTGCAGTCCTGAGGGGAGAAAATAATCACAAGAGAAGGGCAGAGAGACTTAGATCAAAAAAAAACCCAGAAAACCCACTTGTGTCTGGAGCTGAACATGAAGTTTATTCACCACACTATGCTCTTCACAGCATAAAGCTTTAAATGTCACTCACATTTACAAAGCCAGGGTTATGTTATTGCTGGGCTGTTTGATTTGATTCAGGGGAACCAACAACTCTGCTTTACACATTTTTAAAAGCTTGCCTAGGATGCCCAGCACCCCAGGTGGCCACTTTTTATTTTTTCAACAAAAAACAGAAAACAAATGAAACATACCCAGCGGCTCAGCGTGGTGTGTCATGATAAAGAAGGCCCGTTCTGGGCTGCAGTGGCACACACACCAGTACCAATTTTCATCTGGGAAAGCTGCTGTGAATTCATCATGCCACTTCAGCAGCTGAAATAATACACCGACCTGTGTGAACCAAATCTGCACAGTAGGCACATTTTTTTCTCCTACTGTTTCCAAACAAAAATCCAATGTACATAGTAAGAAATCAGCCTATCTCCACTAATGAATGGCAGCATGGGAATATCAGCAACGTTTCAAGTGAAAATCCTTCTGGTGCACTGAGTTAGGCTTTTCCTGCAGTGGAGCAAGAACCTTTGTGCTTGAAAATCTCACTTTCGGGTAAATCCACAGGCTATGGTGACAAGCAGCCTTTTTTCTTTTCTTATTCCTTACACGATTTTCATTTAGCCTTCTGTATCATTTAATTACCAAATACACTGTTAAATTAAATAAGAACCTGGTTCAAAACACTTTAAATGACTCATTCTGCCAGCAAAAAGAAATGAGACTGCAATGTCATTGTACTGTATGTCTTACTGTATAACTGATGGCATTTGGTTCCTCTATGGAGTGGCTCGCTCCCTCCTCTACCTCCTCTCTCCCCACCCTGCCCTCTCCCATGCCTCGCACGAGCATCCTTCAGAGCAGCAGCAGGAATGGGCTGCAGGAAACCCTCACCCTGCTCCTCTCCTGGGACAGCTGTGCAATGGTTTCAGTAACACGGCTACGCATCTTAATAGAATCATAGAATTGTTTGGTTGGAAGGTATCTGTAAGATCATAAAGTCCAGCAGTTAACCCACCACTAAACCATTTCTCTCAGTGCAACATTTCCAGGGCTTTGAAAGCCCTCCAGGGATAGGGACTCCAGCACTGCCCTGGGCAGCCTAGTTCAGATCCTGACAATCCTTTTGAGGAAGAAAATATTCCTGATGTCCAACATAAATCTCCCCTGGTGCAACTTGAGGCTGTTTCCTCTTGTCCTGTCATAAGAGAAGGGACTTCAAAAAGAAAACACAGTGCAAAGGCAAATGCAAAAGGCATAATGGGAGATGCAAAAGGGGAAACATGCCACACAGACAGTAAATTGCAGAGAAACAACATGGCTCGACCCACACCACTCACCCGCAAACAGGAGCTCCAATTGGACTCCCAGCGGTCCCTAGGTCCCCATGGGCACCCAGGGAAAGGCAAACCCCAGTGCAGCAGCCAGGCCATGATTCGGGAGGCAGCAGAGCTGGGGGAAAGGGAGAAGGCCAGGTTCACCATCCTCACAGTCCTCCTCAGCAGCGCCTGTGAGCGAGGAGGTGTGAGAGGTGACGTGGTAGCCATCGTCTGTCCTTCAGCAGCCTCCAGTAACTCAAACAACAGAAAAACACCCTTAGAAACCTTTCATCTCCATTCCAAGGGGCTGAGCAGGGAAAACGCTCATGGAGGCTGGGAGCAGCCCCTCCTTGAGTGTGAAGGGCAGAGGATCCAGCCTGGGATCGGTACTTTGCCTGGTGAATCACTGCAAAGCTGGATGCAGGTTCCCACCACCGACAAAGCCTCCATCTTGAGGCTAAATTCACACAACCAAGTGACAACCGCAGCTGACACCAGCCCCTGCAGTGAGGCCCAACAGGTTTTGCCACCACAAACCTGAGCGTTGCATCTGGCAAACACCATCCTCAGCCTCACAGGACTTGGGAAAAGTCCTTTCTAGAGCTGATGGACCAGGGCAGAGCTGCTTGTCTCGAGACTTGAAATCCACTCCCTCATCAGCCTCTTGAGCTGTCGGTAAAAGCACCTGAGGAGGTCATGATCAGTCGGCCATGGTTTCCTGTTGTTCTGTGGCACTGCGAGCTCCTCGCTGCCCCTGTGGCAGTGCCTAGAAAACAGGGCAGAGCAGTGGGCTCAGCGCCAGGTGCGACTGTGTTCCAGCCCTTGAATGGAGCTGCCCAAGGGGACACGATCTGGGGTCTACTCCAGCAGCTCTCCACAAGCACCCTGAGAGCTGTCCCTACACAGTCTCGACCCAGCTGTGAGGTCATAGCAGGGCTGTGAGGTCACAAAGCCCTGTGAGGCCTCAGCAGCAGCAGCAGCAGCAGCGGCAGCGGCACACGTGCAGGTGCAGAGACAGGACCATGGTCTTTGTCTGCGTCTTCATCCTCCTCCTCTCAGTGCTCCTCCAGGTCTGGCCTGTCCAGGCTGCTCCGCTGCGAGCACGGGGAACAGGTGAGCAGGTGGCGCTGGGGCCACCTTTCCTGGCCTACAGGCTCTTCTCCCCGAGAAGCATGGAGGATGGTTTGTCCTCCGCTGCTTCAGCAAGGGCTTCCTCTCTGTGTGCATGAGAGCTCTGGAGAGAACATCCTGACGGCCCTGTATTGGTCTATCTGCTCAGTCCTCGAGGGCTGTTGCCCATGGCCTGGAAAGAGTCTTTGGAGAGCTGCTAAGAGCCAGCCAAGAGGCACCCAGGGCCCTCTGCAGCTTTGTCAGTCTCCACCTGTGTCTGGCTCCCACCTTGTTACCTGACCCCCTTCCATTGCCTGCAGTTCACTAGGGCAGAGGCAGAACCCAAGATGCAGAATCACACAGAATCACTCTGGTTGGAAAAGACCTTCAAGATCATCAAGTCCAAGCGCTAACCTAACTCTACTGCTTCCACCACTGAACCCTGTCTCCAGGCCCCACATCTTCATGTCCCTT
>VZZY01022483.1:0-44607 GCA_013400335.1 Eurystomus gularis
AGATTTCTCATTTGCTTAAATTATAAAAGTTGTATTCGAAAACTAGGCTTCTGGAATAGGGTTGTAGCCTTTCTCAACACAATTTAGATATTATTTATTCACTGCAAAGGAAATAAACATATTTTATTATAGTGACCTACACAGGAATGAACTTTTATTTGCTAGTTTATTTCTTCTTGATTTTCTGTTTTCTGTTTGTTTGGTGGGTTTTTTTGTTTGGTTTGGTTTTTTTTAATAATTGGCAAGAATCAACAACTGAACGCAGCAGAATGCATAGGCA
Organism: Eurystomus gularis; assembly: GCA_013400335.1. Taxonomy (NCBI): domain Eukaryota; kingdom Metazoa; phylum Chordata; class Aves; order Coraciiformes; family Coraciidae; genus Eurystomus; species Eurystomus gularis. The sequence continues at coordinate 281 of VZZY01022483.1, forward strand.
TAGGGGAAAACTCAAAGTCTTGTCTCTTGTAAGATGTAGTATAAATTATGGTTAAAGATACTGTCTGTTTTACAGAATAATTCAGTATGTTCTTCTCTTCCACTGCAAAAAGCTGGGTCACACTCATCCCAAGCGTTAACAGACTTTTCAGCAGTTGTCAAAGATATTCCATCTGAGATGTCATTTTCAGCCAGAGGCATCCAGCTATTCCTAGATGTTATTTAAATATATATGACTGGAGGGCTCTCTATGAGGCTGTCTAAAGTAGTTTGTTTTGTAACTGCCTTTCTTCCAACATATACAGTTTTTAACACATGTACAAAAACACTGGAAGTGTTATTCCTGATCATGTTCACATTTACAGTTAATGTTATAACAGTGAAGAGTTTTAATGTTATAATATTAGCTTGGCTAATGTGCTACTTCCAGAAACCTTAAAGTGACATTTTAGCTCTAAGTCCAGATTATTAAGAATCATCTAACAAAAGCATTCTCTTCTTTTACTGGTTTAACAGCACCACATGACCATGCTATTCCATCATTTCACAACACATTTTGGAAGGCAATATTTGATCTAAATTAACTGGGAAAAAACTGACCAAGAAGAAGGGTTTTTTCCTAGTAACTTAATTTTCATTTAAGCAAGAGTTACAATGCTGAAGTCTTTCTATGGTTTTCTCTCACCCCTCCTGCATTTTTAGTATATACTATTTTTCTTCAAAGCAGTTCTGAAGTCTACATTGTCTTTCCAATTCATTTGTTCCCAAGCACTTTTGGAAACAGCTTCAGTAAAATTGTCAAGATACTAATCTTCAATCATGCTTCAATTACTCACGAGTATAATAGCTTTACCGTATGTTCTTCAGATATACGGTTCCACAAACTAGCTAGGTCTTTTGCTGAAATATTTAATCTATTCCACGGCATTTAAAACCAAAAGCTAAGGATCCCTGTAAATACCCATGCTCTTGGATCATGAAGTACAAGAGTCAATCGCTCATTTACTTCTGTGAACCTTGTCCTTGAGTATACTTTCTCTTCACAATCAGAAATTCCAAAACGTGAGAAATAACCACACCCAGTATACAAGTCCTCTTTTGTGACTAGCTCCTATTGAAGGCTCCATAGAACATTTATAGAGGCATGAAAAGCCCCAAGCTTTCAAAATTTCTTTTTTAGGTCACTTACCTTAGGTAACTCCCATTCTGATCGGGAACCATCAGCACTGTAGTAGTATGGTCTGCCTTGTTCATCTGTGTGTTTTATCCACTGCGGAAAGCAAGGTGGTGATAGGAAATGTAATCAGAGTGACAGTCAAAACATACTAAATCTCTCAAACTTTGGATTTAAAGTTAATTTTTAATAAAGTGCCATCCATTTCAGCAGTGCCTAGTGCACAACCTCCATTAACTAACCAAGGCTAGTTAGCAATGAAAGCAACACACTTTCAGCTTCCTGAATTGGGCTGTTATTTTTTCCTTCTGTAACTCCTCAGAACATATTCCTGCAATACCACACGAGATGGTGATAAACAGATGTTTTTGAAGATGGTTACCTCCCTCATCAACATCATAGTGTCAGTTTAAGGAGGTACAATCTTTGCCTCAGATCTGTGTAAGGATAAATACAGAATTAAAAGAAGCTCAACCAGCAACTGCTGATAATTTAAGAGATCGTTACACTTGTTTTAAAAACAGAGTTGTTCAACATCAACAGGAACATGAGATGCAGTTCCTAAATAAATCATGAAGATGATATAATTTCTGTAACCTCTGTAAGCAACTCCCACAATCAAAGAGGTAAAAAAAACGATGACAACTGTGACTAGTTATGCAGAAAGGAAAGAACTGTCATGAGCAAAAGTCTGCAAAAAGATCGCACCAAATTATGCAAAGAAGCACTCACAGCAAGACTCTGGGATGAAGCAGGTTTCACAAGACTGCCTTCCAACAAACCATTCCTGATAGGAAACACTGTTTTCTATCAATCCCAGTGCAACTTAAAAAAAAAAAGTTTGCATATTTGCCAAAACGTAGGTATGTGCTCTACAACCTGAGAAGACGTGGTGCTGTAACACAATAAACTACTATTTCAATGAATACTATTTGAAGTTACATACAAAAAAACCCAAAAAAACCCAAAAACAAAACAAAAAAAGCAACTTCAGTGAAGAATTAGAATAACTTCATAATCTAATGAATATAAACAAATACTGTCATTTATCCTAGGTGGGAAAAATTTTTATGGCATGCCCAGAATCACAGTAGGTTGTCAGGAGCAATTAGATAATTAGAATAGAAGATAAATATGGCTGCAGTTTAATTTAAAAGTATGTCTACATCTGAAAGCAGAACTGAAAAATCAATAGTAAAGGATTAAACTGATAAAGCAGCACTATTTTCAGTTCAAACTACCCTAACTGGAGGGTCTGTGTAGAAAAGAATAGCTTTTAAAAGACAGCAAGAAAAACAATGTATTGGAATGAAGTTCATTCCTGAAGTGTAACCAAGAGGATGGGGGAGAGCTGGAATGAAGGAAAAAAAATTATATGATACGTTCATTTAATATAATCTGATACCCAACTGGAAATAAAGCTTCTTCTAAATAGGAAAGAACATATATAAGAAAAAAGTCAGTTCAGTTGCTAAAGTTTCATGCATATTTAAAGAACAAAAGAAGATACTCCTGAGGTATGCTTTTCACTTCTAGAAATGAGATCTGTATTTCTAACAGTGAATTAGTGGAGATGATGTAGAACGTGTGATGAGAAGAAGGAAAAAGTACCTTTTCATTAGTATAGTCATTGGTATATAAGGTTTGACCATGTTCATCCAACTCTTCTGACCAACCCTTTGGAGGAGAACCATACTGACTATCTGACTGGCTGTAACAAGAACTGTGGTCGTTTTCTTCTGATGAAAGATGCTACAAGTAGTCAGAAACATACAAGGCAGTTTTGAGAATGAAAGCGCTTTAAAATCTGAAAGATCAAATATTATTTGAGTAGAAAGAATAGTAATAAATTCAGGGAGTTCACATTTTTATACCTTATATCAGAGAATAAGAGATGCATTTTTACAGCACAGAAATATTTGATAATTGCTAGGCAATTCAAGGTATCTTCAGAACAATTGGTTTATACTGATAAAATGGGGTATTTTTAATTCTGCTATACCAGATTTCAGCTACTCAATTTAAGCTCTGATTTCTTTGTTGATCTAAATTTTATTCCCAGAAATTTACACTACTTAATGATGAAGAGAGCTAGACTTAGTAATCTTCATTGCCTCAAACAACTTGGGAGTACCTTGGTTTTCTGCGAACATCCCAACTTTCACACCTATATCCTTTTCTTCCCTTCCCAAACAGTATCTGGAAGCCCAATAATCATTAAGGATGACTTGAAACTCCAGTAGCACCCTTGTAGGTCTCAGTACTTCACAGTACTTGTACAACATAACATATTAGGAATTTCCACTCTTCTCCTTCCAGCTCTGAAGCATGTGATGAGCACAGGCACAGCTAGCTGAGGTGTAGGATTATTTACTGAAAGCAGAGGTGAATTGTACTGTAATGAACAAGTTTGACAAGTAGGCAAAAAGATTTTGCACGCGCATCAAACTTCTGTTCCCTTGTACACCCTGGTCATCTCCTTGCTGATACACTGTAGTATTATTCAAAGCATCCATTCCTTGCAACAAAACCAACAAAATCTCCCTGCATTCATCTCCCACAATATCTCAGTGCCACAGTTTCCTGAAGAATTCAGTGCAGATTTTGTTTCACACTACCTTGGATCCTCAGCTGGCAGGAGGTACAACACTTAAGAGGGAACTCAGGCTGCTGTCCAGAAATTATAGTAGTTAAATACTGACTAAAGTTCAGTAACACAAACGTAACGGTTTTGAGGAAAACTATAAATCAAGAGAAAGGTAGAATTTCCATTTTAAGCTAGAAGAAAACCTCTCCTGAAAAACTTAAATCTTACCCAAAAATATCCAGAGATCAGAAACTCAGTTTTCAGAAGACAGTGGTTTCAGAGACTACGTTAGTGACATGTCCAAATGATTATTACATAGGTTTTTGCTGTTACCTTTCTGAGTATCCTGCCACTTGTGTGACACAAACTCCCTACGCTGACATGAGCCAGCTTACCAAGCACAGTAAAACTCATGGGAAATTTTCAGGTCATTAATAAAGTAACATGAAAAAAATGTGTCCTCTACAGCCTACAGAACACAAGCGTGTAAACTATGGATTAAACAAGGCTACTTCTCTTGCACGTGGGGTAACATGAAAATCTGAAGCACCAACTTCTAACCACCGGAGAGAAAAAAAAAAAGTCTTCAGTTCCATTTTTACACTTGAAAATTTAAGACTGAGGAGTTGGTAAGAGTACTATTGGCCCCATTTGAACTACTGTTTTATAAGATAGCTATACTGTATACACATATTTAAGTCTACATTATGTTTTAACGGTTAAATATTAAGTATATTGACATATGTTCAAAGTAGTAGACTTTGGACATTATCAGTACTATTAACAGGAATTATGACCTAATAGCATAATGCATTTGTATTTGCCTCTTCCAAGCAACTCGTGATACTGAGGAAACACTGTACACATGTAAAACTACACAAAAGACTTAAAAATGAAAATTGTCCCAAGAAAAACCACGGTTGTTCAGTAAGAATGATTGTTAACGTGTCTACCTGTAAGGTGCCCACATAATAACAACCTTGATTCTTCAAGGCTTAACTAATCCCACATACCTTTGCAGACCTAAACTTGCATGAAATTCCCAAATTGTTAGAAAGTTTAAAGCCAGGGTATTCCTTGTCCCCCAGCTAGTAGGAACAACCGCTAAAGCTGCATCAACAAGGGGTTAGAGAACACTGGCCAAACCACATTCAGCAACTTTCAATTAAACTTTCAACTCCTTTCCAGTACTAACTGTCTATATGCTTTTTACGTTTATCACCCATGCTGTTTCTCAGTCTCATCCTCAATTATACCACACCGCATTTAAACAAGCATCATAACCAGACAGCTGCCCAACCCTACACCTTGTATGAACTTTACTGTGACATTAAAGGGAGTGACAAAAAGGGTCTCCCGCATCATTGCTTCTACTGTCTTTCTTGGCTTTTTGCTATTTACATAGAAAATTCTTGAAGATAGAGGCCTGTTGATCACCATGCATTTAATATTAAAGAAAAAGGAACGGTTACAGTCTCTCCATCACTTAACCAGTCTAGTTTTGAAAGTTACTACTACTTCTAAAAATCAAAATAGTAAGAAAGAATACTAATTATAGAAGCCAGCATTGCTTTATTACCTTTTGTTTATTTTGAAGAAAACAAAACAGCCCAGGGAATGAAATTGCATCTTGGCCACGTTTTAAACTTAATTTTCAGTTTAAACAAAATTCTGCCTTTTCTACAGCTTGCTGGTTAATTTGTCGGTCTCTACTTCACATTATGTTCTCCTAACTAGGTATTAGAGGTTTGCCTTTCTCTGATATGATGACATCTCACTCCTTTTACAGTGCACTTCACTACCTGACAAATTTCTCCCAGCTAAACACTCCTTCCTCAAATACATTAACAAGTCACTACCTCTGATAAATTTTATCTGTAATTCCAAAATCTTTCCCAAATGCCTTGTCAATCAATAGGACTTCACTGCATCCCTCCACCCCATCCAAATAACTGCCACAACTGCTTTCTTTGTGCTCTGTCACCAACTTCTTTGACAATTTATGTACAATTTTGCCCTTTCTTAATTATCCAATAAAATTCACTAAGCACAAAATTCTAAGACCAACTATAAGCTGTTTCATGTTGTAATATATTACATATATATTTGGATACATAATCATTTACAGTTCTTATTTTTGCATCATCTTGCCATTCTGCTGTCTAATATGATAGAAGCTCCTCTGAGGACAAACCAGTAGAAATACAACTAGCTTTCAACCTTCCTGCATATGCTCTTCTATCGCTGAATCTGAAGGGAATAAGCACAGTCTGTTCTTACCAATTATTAAGACATATTTGCTCTAAGTCTTCATAATCAGGAAAGTTTGGGATGTCCTGTATTTTACTGTATCTTAGGCTCAGGTCTCAACCTTAAATTATTTTAATGTAAGTACTCAAAAGTAATAAACAAAAAGGTGAATGTGAACAGTGGGGTGTGAAGTGCATTCCCAAACGCAGAACAGAAAAGGGGGCAGGGGCAGCTTCAGGATCAACACATGACTGCTGGAAAGTGGATTGACATGACCTTGTAACTTACGTCTCTAGACTCAAACTTTAATAATACAGTCAGAGAGGACACAAATACTTAAGGAACTTATAATAGAATGGAATTATAATATGTATTAGGTTGGAAGGGACCTTCCAAGGTCATCTAGTCCAACCCCCTACAATAAGCAGGGACATCTCTAACCAGATCAGGTTGCTCAGAGCCCCATCAAGCCTGACCTTGGATGTCTCCAGGGATGGGGCCTCCACCACCCCTCTGGGCAATCTGTTCCAGTGATCTATCACCCTCATTTTAAAGAACGTTTTCATAATGTCCCACCTAAATCTACCCTTTTCTAGCTTAAAACCATTACCCCTCTTCCTGCCTCTACAAACCCTTGTGAACAGATCTTACCCTGCCTTCTTGTAGGCCCGTTTCAGGTATCTCACAGAATCACAGAATGGTAGGGCTGGAAGGGACCTCTGGAGATCATCTAGTCCAATCATCCTCCCAGCACAGGGCCACCTAGAGCAGGTTACACAGGATGGCATCCAGGTGGGTTTTGAATGTCTCCAGAGATGGAGACTCCACCACCTCTCTGGACAGCTTGTTCCAGTGCTCTGCCACCCTTGTGCTACTGGAAATAGAAACCTCTGTCTAGTTAAAAATTAATCAAAACATGCATCATCCATTGGTCTTACAAAGATTGAGAACTTGTTTGATGTAACCGTCTGAAGACAAACATGTGATACCTCAAGCAGCACAAAAACATAAGAGCTGAGCTGAAATAAATTGTAGGGAAAAAATAAAAACCAAGCTTTTTGAACATGCAACCATGTGGCGAAGTTGTGGTACAGAGGTATGAGTAACAGTCAGAAGGATCATTTGCAGATGGAGAAAGAATTATTAAAAATTCTTCCATGAAGAGAAGGAAGAATTACGACAACAGAAAATCAGTTAAACTTACTACAAGGAGATTTACTACTCCAAAAAGCAACCACCTAATCCAGACTAAAACCAGAGTCTTACCCAGCAAAAGGTCAGCGATTGAGAAATTAACAAACCATCACCAGAGATACAAATGTGACAGCCACAAACATTTCACCAGTTCACCTGTTGCTGCCACCAGCCTGCAGCACAAAAATTTCATAGAGTCACAGAAACGTTCAGGTTGGAAAGGACCTTTAAGGTCATTGAGTCCAACCATTAACCTAACACTGTCAAGTCCACCACTAAACCATGTCCCTCAGCACCATATCCACATGTCTTTTAAGTACTTCCAGGGATGGCGACTCAACTGCTTCCCTGGGCAGCCTGTTCCAACATTTGACAACCCTTTCGGTAAAGAAATTTTTTCTAATACCCAACCTAAACCTCCCCTGGCACTGCTGGAGGCCATTTCCTCTTGTCTTTGTTACTTGAGAGAAGAGACTGACCCCCACCTTGCTACAACCTCTTTTCAGGGAGTTGTAGAGAGCAATAAGGTCTCCCCTCAGCCTTCTCGTTCTCTCTGCTCATTAGACTTGCTCTCTAGACCCTTCACCAGCTTCTCTGCCCTTCTTTGGGCACATTCCAGCACCTCAATGTCCCTCTTGTAGAGAGGGGCCCAAAACAGAACGCAGTATTTGAGGTGTGGCCTCACCAGTGCCAAGTACAGGGGGACAATCACTTCCCTTGTCCTGCTGGCCACACTATTCCTGATACAAGTTAGGATGTCATTGGCCTTTTTGGCCACCTGGGCCCACTACTGGATCATATTTATCTGGCTGTCAAACAACACTCCCAGGTCCTTTTCCACCAAGCAGCCTTTCAGCCACTCTTCTCCAAGCCTGTAGCATTGCCATGGGTTGTTGTGACCCAAGCGCAGGACCCAGAACTTGGCCTTAACTTCATACCTTTGGCCTCAGACCGTTGAACCTGTCCAGATCCCTCTGTAGAGCTTCCCTACCCTCAAGCAGATCAACACTCCCATGCAACTTGGTGTCATCTGCAAACTTAGAGCATCCTCGAGCCCCTTGTCCACATCATTGATAAAGATATTAAAGAGAACAGGCCCCAGAACTGAACCCTGGGGAACACCACTTGTGACTGGCCACCCACTGGATTTAACTCCATTCACCACCACTCTTTGGGCCTGGCCACTCAGACAGTTTATCCAGCAAAGAGTACACCTGTCCAAGCCATGAGCAGACACTTTTTTCAGGAGAATGCTGTGGGAAATGGTGTCAAAGGCTTTACTGAACTCTAGGTAGACAAAAACCACACCCTTCCTCTCTAAGTGTTTAAATGCTTGCGGATATCATGGCTGCTATGAAGGCCATGCCAAAAGCAATGAAAGGGTCCCTTTTTCCTTTCTCCCCTGTTTCTGGCACCACCATCAGAGGTAGACTTCTATGACAGGGCTTCCAGCAGTCTAAAATTTTAATCAGCCCAAAATGATATTTTAAAACTAAACACTGTAAAAAGCTCAGGAGGAAATCCATCTAAACTACACATATTTGAAAAGAGAATATATAAAGTGAAATATGTAGAAGATTTCTTGACATTTGCTTTTTCTTTCAATCAGTAAACTGATTAACCTAAATTTGAACACAAGAGCACTATTTTAAGCATGTTTAAATAGTAATATCCACCTCCCAACTACTACTTTGCTGTATCTGAACCACTGCAGTTCAGATAACCACACAGCACTGTCAGGCTCTCCCTAGTGACTGGCTGCACAGAACGTATGTACACCTCAAATATCAGCCCAGATCATCTTTTAACATGAATAACTTCATGGTAAGCTTCTACTCTCTTAAGCAAGGTCTGTGGGAGAGCTCTATCCAGAGGTTTTGCAAAAGTAAAAAGGTTTGCATAATGAAAAAACCCATGTAAAGAATATGTTTACAGCCTGAATGTAATCCAAGCAAGAGCTCCTATGGCTAATTGCCAAAAGCTATGGTGGATTTCCTCCCCTCATCAGCATTTGCTACCCTTGGACATAGACACTTGGCCAGGCAGAGCTTCTAGCACAGTAATGTTAACGTTCTTATCTTCTGTTCTCTAGCATATCATTCACAGCATGAAGAAAAGTATTTTCTCAAACTTTACACAATTTTACTACAAAGTACTGCTCCTTTAACTGCCCTTTCTCCTGGTTTGTTCTACAGCTATCCAAGGCACAAGTCGTTGACAAGTGTGTAAATTTAAATCTCCTAAGCAAATAATGAAATAAAATGCTGCAACAAGTTATCCAGCTAAACTTGCTCTTTATATTCACGATGATTACTTCATCTCTTTAAGAATTCATTAATTAAATAAAATTTGAGTTTGAACAGTCACATGTGCCCCTTTAAAAAAAGCATCATAGAATATACAGAATTATTAATAATACATATAAAGCTAAGTACAAAAAAAATCAGTATCTTTGATAGAAGCTTCAATTATGTTAGTATTTTTGAAGCAGGTAGAAGGTGTTGTGGAACTCCATTAAGCCTGGTTTTGACTCAACCCCGGAGTTCTCTAAATCCATCTTAATTCCGCTCTGCAAAAATATTTTCCTCTATAAGAAAAACACCTCGTATTTAAAATTACTGCCACAGCATTAACCAAGCAGTGTCAAACACCTGTATATACCCTACTTTTGATATTGATAAAAATAAGTTCTTTCCCTTGCCTTTTTCAACATCAGAAGCACTGTCACACTCCCCTCCATTCCTGCCCCTTCTCCCCCAGAAACATGCCAAATACACTGGAAAAGAGAACACACTCCATATTAGAGAAGCTACAATGGTTGTCTTATTCTGTTGTCTTTTGTTGTCCTATTAGCTTAAAAAATATCTTAGTTTACCTTCAAAAGAACAGCTGCGATACCTACTGAGGGACTGTAAGGCATTTTTACAACATACTCCCCTTGTACATAGTTCTTGTGTATAGAAGCGATTGAAGAACTGACCCGTCTACTACTTCATACTAGGCACATGACCAAAAAGACAAATGAAGACACTCCTTGACACCTCAAAAACCAACGATACCAAATTCCATAGCAAAACAGCATTCATATGCAGTACAATCTCATTGCTCATGATCTCAGAAGAAACTACCTCATGATCTGCATGGCTCTGGGAATCCCCTTTATTAATGCTTGCATCTCGGGCCCACCGCGGAGGTTTCCAGGTTCGTTCCTGTGATCCTCTGTTGTAGTAATAACAGCGTCCTGTCGTATCTTTATGAGTTTCCCATTCCCCATTTATTTGGACTGGAGCACTTGTAGGTAGTGGTGGAAGTGCAGACTGTGATATTTTCAGTTCTTGTAAATTAGCATAAACTGGTGAATCAGGCCTCCCTTGGCTTGGTGGAGTAGTTGGCTATTGAGAGAAGAAATGTATTGTTAAAGAGCAAATGAATTTTAGAATGCTCCCTTACAATTCAGAATATATTACAGTGGTAAAACAAACCAACAAACTCCCTTTTTTTGTTAAGTACAAAAGCACAAAGGACAGCCACAGGATGCTGGGGCATGAAAACATCAGATTGTTAACTATAAGGTAGATATCACAAGCTATTTTTATTTAATACTGAAACAATTTTTCAGCATTTTTCCAGATGACAGCTGATAATTATGTCTTACTGTGGATTTGAAATAGACTGGAAACATCATGAGAATAATTATACGCTTGCCTTGTTGAAAACCTTCAGCTTTACAGTTCAAGTATTGCTCAGGAACTGTAAGTAATGTGATCTTGTTCAAGACAGAACATGGCATTTCTGAGATGCCACTTGTTAGGCAAAGATGGTTCCCCAACCTTTCCCCCTCACTGCTAATACAGATGATGGTGAATGCAAAGCAGCATTTTTACCTTCTTTGCAAGATCTAAACAGACAGCTCAGCTGGATGTTGTGACTAAGAAACTCTGGAAAACACTTGGACAGTTTACCTATATGCCTTTCCAAACCAATGCTCATTTTAACATATTTTAGGCAATATAACCAAGTGCTCCACTTATCACTCTCTCCTTATAGGAGTTAAGGAGATATTCTTACCCACCTAATTTTATTCATTTACGTGATACAAGTAGAACAACAAATAACTCCATGAAAACAAAACACTAGCGACAATTTCTCACTAATAAATAGCTTGCTGACACGAAGGCCAGCGGAAAGCATGGTTAAAAGTCCATGAGTACTTTCAAATAAGCCACTGAAGTGTTTCGCAGAGAAACACACTCACAGATGTTCAATTTCTAAAGTATAATACAAGTAGATAAAACATACCATGCAGAATATAAAAGCCTGTGTTTTCACCAGAGCTATGATTAGGAGACTGTGAAATCAGCTTGTTACTAAACCAAATTGAATGGTTTCCTGCTAATGCAATGCCATCTCTGTATTTTAGGGTACATTATTTAGGCGCTCTAAAGGAAGGAACTATATAATTTATACCATCCCTTCCCCCCCCAATTCTAATTCAGAAGCTTTGCTGCAGGCAAGTCCTTGTGCCTTGTTGCATCTTTCATAGGAAAAAATAACATACTGTATTACATAAAGGATCTTTTATAATGTACCTTTTAAACATTAAAATCATAAGATGCTAATCTAGGCCACATCTAATCATAAATTATCGGGGTTTGCTCAGGCAAGACTGCATATCATACCACACAATCAGATATAAACTGATTGCACCACAGCTAGAACCAAATATGGGCAATATCCACAGCCAAAAGAGGAAACAGCTAGAGGGGAACTTAATGAGATTAGAACAGGCACGGACTTGTTTTGTGTGCCTTTAAAAGAGAAAACATAGCTTACTAGATAGAGCAAGTATAGTATGTTTATGGCAAACCCCAAGGGGGGGGGAATGCAGCACCGGAAAAATCAGGAGAGCTAAAACCAGTTAGTATCTTCCTCTACCTAATTCAACAGCAATGAAAAAGTCTTTAACAAAACTTGATGAACAGTAGAAGCCTATTTTTCTACCCTGTAATACCCATCCCATCATCATCTCCACCTCCCACCTGTTTGGTTTTTTTTTATTTTTGAGGAGGGTAGAATGGCTGCCTTCGGTAGAGTTGCCCTTGAGAGCACTGACAGCATCAGGAACGCTGCTGTGACAAAAGCATCATCCCACTGATTTCAGGGTTCAACTCCCAGGATGCTGGGAGAGTAACCTTCCAGTTTTGGCACTCATTTCCCAATCGGCCTGCAGAGCTGCATTTCCCATGTAAATCATCCTGTCATTAAACCACCAGGTTTGTCATTTGAAGCAACAACGTACATGTGCAGCAAGGAATGCACAAACCTTCAGGTTCTTCCTCAATTTCAAGGAAGTGACAGAAGCAGCACCACGAAGTGTCCTGGCTGCCGTGGCAGGAGGCCCAAGGCTTGCACAACACTCCTAACATCGCTCTGCCGCACCAGACACTCAGAAGGCTTTGCTGTCTAGGTCTGCATTTGATAGTTATTTTTTTGTTTTAATTAAGACAATGAAGTGCCGTTACTGAAAGGACAGTTCTGTGTATTAATAGAGGTATTTTCCAAATAGAATGCCTATGACACATAATGCTGGATAGAGCTTTTAGAACATTTTCTCAAGCAACATATAGGAATATTGCTCAGAGATTTCACACTGAGGTTTCAACATTATAACCAGCGCAACTCCAGAGGAAACTGCAGGACGTATACGTGTTAAGCCCATAATGGAAGCTCACAGACAATGTACGGCCACATAACTCAGACAACATACTAGTGAAGTTTAAAACAGTAACATGACATCAAAGCATAATAAGAGATTTTCCTCTGAATGCCTAGGACTTCTAAACTCAATATACTGACTTCTGATTTTCAAGGGAAAGCCAGAACTTTTGCCTTAAAACAACAAACAAGACAGTAAACTGTCCTGCCAACCAAGCCTCCGGTTACTTTTACTACCTGTTGCTCTCTCTTCTGACAGATTTTTCAGGGAAAGTTGCAGAATTTTTGAAAGGCACCTGTAAGTTATTGCTTTCAGCGAAGCATTAAAAAAATGCAAAACCATCAGCCTAACTACAAAACATAGCTTAGCTCATATGCATGTCTTTGAGGGATACAACTTTCTTATCAGAAACTACTTTAAATAACCAACTAGCATACAATAATACTTCCTCATACCTTGAGCCACGCAATGAGGTATGTTGTTGTGTCTACAATAATGTTCAACAGCACCCAACCTTATCAAGGTTTTGTGAAGAATTTATCATTTCTTGATGAGAAAAACAGCTTTTTAGAAAGCTCAGTTTCCCAAAATTAACACTGGCATACTTTCTACATCAGTGTTGGCAGGAATGTCAATCCTCTCCCACTCCCAGCTTGGGAGCAGAGTCCTGCAGGGAGGCAGGTCCCACTAGATGTCCCTGCAGAGCTCCCGGGCCCTGTACCATCTCACTTTCATTTCAGATGGCTTGTTTAAAGTTCAAGACTGTGTTCTGCAAAAACATTTAATAGTTTCAAGCCAAAAAGCATATTAATTTAACATCATTCCTTTCATTTACCAAACCCATTACTCATTACCAACGTATAAATCCAAACAGACAAAGCATTACCTAGATCAAAACAGTTTTCTGACCACTTCCATGGCTGTTTTCCCACAGCTAGACAAAACACAGTTAAGGGAAACTTAAATATATGCTAAATACTAAAGAGCTCTGCATGTACATGAGGAATTTGAGCTAGAATTTCATTCCGAGCTTCATTTTTGCACTAACAAGCTCCGAATGCTCATAAACATGGAATTAAATCTACCAAAAGAGACTCCTTGTCTTCTCACTATCAGAATCACAAGAACATGTCCTTCAACGTGCCCAAGCATGCACACACAAAATGCCTTATACTCAAAATATTTCAACACTCATTTGCTATTTGATATGGATTTCATACTTTTTCATGTTGCTTTCTCTTGCTAAGAACAGTGAAGGACTCTTGCTAGTAAAGTGATAAAGAAAAATTAGGAAACAAATACTTCTGTGGTACTACAACCTGAATGAAAATTTTACAGCCCATTAAGCACCACAACAGCTTTATGAATACAAGCACCTTTCCCGGATCTCAGTAATGCTCTGGGTTTTAACACTTCAGAAATCCACCGTATTTAAGTTCAGACTCACAGAAAAGTCTGCTAGCACTATATCCTTGTAAACAGAAAAGAGTTTCATACAAGCAGGACAAAGTTTCCAGGATAACCATACAACAAATAGGGACTGTACACACAACTTTGTCAGAACATGGTTTTCATACTGACACAGTAGGAAGTAGATACCGTGCTTTTAAATAAAACAACCTGTTAATCATTCATGAATGAACAGTCAACATTTGCAGCAAAGGCAGCAGATAGGCTATCATGCCTCTGAACACTTACTTGAACTCAGTGCAATGAAAAGCAAACTTACTATACTTCACAAGGTACTTTTTCGTTACCAGAATGCATATCAGCTTCTCAGAGGATACCTTAAATTTTAATGTTACCTTATACAAATGGCTCTTTTCAGAGGGCAGTATTTGTTTAAGCATTCACAATTAAAACAAACTTTATAAAAAAGGGGGGCATTCAGTGCACTCCAATAGGGTGCGATTGCAGTTCTGGAAGAAACAAGGACTACAGATTTCTTCCCTGTCCACCACCTAAAAATGCTTTTGGTTTATTTTCATGCAATGAGATCACACTGCATTGAGGATGCCAGCATTTGAAAGACAGAAAACAAAGCTTCCTTGAAGCTAGCAATTACCTTTTTCTTTTTACAACACTGAAATTCAGGATAAAATCTTCTAGAACCTAACTGTTTAAGGAAGGACTGCAATGCTAGCCTGCAAAACGCGACCTACCACGCGTGATTTTCCCTCCTCTGCAAATAAATTGCTTTAGTTCTCATGCCTGTTTGCAGCTTTTCATAGTGTTATGCACTTGAAATTAAAAGCTTCCATTTCAGTAGCTGCCTTCAGACTGCTGAAACTAGCTGCTGAAAATGAAGAAAAAAAAATTAAGAGGCAAATGTCATCTTAATCTGTTGCATGCAACTTCATAAAGAGTTTTGTCTATACTCATGCAAAAGAGCAGCACTACACTGAAGGAAAACAAGGGAATACCAGCTCTTCACAGCAGCAAGCTGGAGAAAAGGAGAACAGGCACATCCCACAGCATCCCAAGACAAGGAATGAAGCATCCCAGTTCCCCCAACAACCGAGCTTCTTGCCAAGGAATTGCCACTGTCCTTTTAGGAAGGCCCAGGACTTCAATACTAGCTTTATTCAACAGGAATGATAAAAAAAGAAATCTCAAAACCTCTACAGTTTCATTTTCATGAAGTGACAGCTTCGACTGGAATAATTAGTTCATCTCCTCCTTCCTCTTCCTGCTCTTGACTTATGTTTTTACAAACATGTTCTGGACCCTACTTTTTCTAACTTATTCAGGCACATTTAAAACTTACTGTAATACCCAAAAATCCGTGAGGGCGATTTTTCAGTAAGTCCTCTGCTACCTCAGAAGTGAAGATTGCAAACTAATTTAACAAGACAAATTGAAGTGGGAACCCAAACAATTTTAAATGCACTAATCTTCTCCAACCTTACCTGGATAATTCACTCTGTAAGCCTAAAAATGACAGTGAATATTATAAGCCTGTTAATATTTGACTATAAATTTCAGATATGCTACAGCAGTGCAAATATTTAGCTGCATCGAAGCTCTCATGATCAGTTGATCTGCAATTACGAAGTGATAAGAAAAAAATAAGTGACATTGTGAAGCAATGCAGAATTAAAATCATCCTGTACAAATCATCCAAATATATTTACCTAGTAAAGGTCATTCAACAGTTAAACATTTAAATTGTCCTGCTGAAAAAAATGAAGCAGATAAACCCAAAGTAATTTTTTTAATGGTTAACCAATAACTTTCCATCAGATTGAAAACAGTAAAATTAAGCATCTGATTTACTTTTGTTAATTATATCTTTTGGCCAACTTTGCATTTTACTTACACTGAATTACAGGCTGAGCTATCCCTATTTCTGCATATATTCACATACAATTCATATTAATAAGTTGTTTTATGAAACAAAGAGTCTTAGTACATAAGACATTGTGTTCTGCCAGAATGTGCTTGTGTTATTTCAGCCATTTAAGTTCCTTTCTGCCTTAACTCTCCTATAGCAGACATTAAAAAATTCCCAACATCACAAAAAAAAAATATAAATCTTTATCTGGTGATACTGTAATGTCTTATTAATTGAAAAAAAAAAAATCTAGATGCATAGCAAAAAGCCTCTAAAACTAAATACATTCCCTTTTCTTGGTAGCCCTAAAGAAGTGACTTCAATTATTCTCATACTCATCAAGACAAGGATTCATTAAATTCTACCGTGAAAATCCCGCAGCTCAGAAAGCCAAAGGGTGGCTGCTTCTGGCAGAAGCACTGACAAACGCAAGTGGAAAGTGGCCGCAGGAGGAGGGCTCCCTGGTACGCGGTGGCCTGCTACAGGGGAGCAGTTGGCTGTGTCTCCAAGTGCCAGAGACAACACTCCCAGACCATCCCTCCTAAGTGACTGATCAAAGAAAATTGATGGAAAACTTTTTCCCCCTGTACACTCTACAGACTTCCCATTCACATTTGTGGTGCTCATGACAGAGCAAAACTATTACACGAACTTAGGAAGTTTACAGCAATAAAAGAAAGTATGTAATTGATTGAAGGATTGCAACAGTAACGTCAAATACTTTAAAAAACGGAAATAAGATCTTACAATGGGATCCTTTGTAAAACATGCACAAAGATGACACTGTTTACCATACTTGTACTACACCCCTTTCACAATCTAGCTTCTCACTTCCATAAAAAAGCTTTTGTCCAAGGATATAGACAAAGCTGCTTTTCCTATAGTAGAAAATGTAAACACTGTATGAAACACTTTACTTCATACATGCTTACACTGCAAGCTTACCCCAACTAGGAAGGAATGGCCAAATTTAACCAGCTGAAAAGCCAGCCAGTAAATTTCCTTTACTCCTTTTTAATTCTGTCTACTTCACTGTATAAAACATGGATACTTTCCACAGACATAATGCAATACCTGTAACCTATTTCAGAAATCTAGCCAGCACCTTGAACAACCTGGCCATGCCATGCAGTAGTAGATTTACACATTTATTTTAACTCCAGCTTCATGGAAGTGGTATCAAGTTCATTCTGTAATAAAGAGGTTTCAATAGTACTAGTAGAAACACCAAGTTTATTCTGCATTGTAGTGTAACTGCAGTCAGTTTTTGATCTCTGAGGAACCCACAGTACCTGTCTGAATGCAGATTTGTGAAGAATAAAGCCATTGGGAATAGTTTGTGATGTGTCTCAATGGTTATATTCTATGAAAACTAAGGTAGCGCAGTAACACCAGAAAAATCTAACTTGCTCTCTCCAGTGCAAAACTATCCTGTAATATGCCAACAGAAGAAACTTTTCAGAAGGGCAGTATCACGAGAGTACAAGTTCTTTAGCAGTTTCACAAGCATTACAGCAGAATAACTGATACAGCAGCATCATCTCAAAGTTTCAGGAGTACTGGAGAGTCCTCACTTAACAGGCCGTTTACTGGTTTAATGTATCTCATTTGCCTAACAGAGGTAAAAAAAAAAAAGACATTAACATCTTCATGGAACACTTCTATGTTGCTACCACTACAGTACCACAGCATGTCTAAAAAGTTAGCTCCTATGAAATATAATTGGGAGGGCGTAGAATGTTGTTCACAGAATCACAGAATGTTAGGGGTTGGAAGGGACCTCAAAGATCATCTAGTCCAGCCCCCCTGCCAGAGCAGGATCACCTACAATAGATGGCACAGGAATGTGTCCAGGCAGCTTTTGAATGTCTCCAAAGAAGGAGACTCCACAACACCCCTGGGCAGCCTGTTCCAGTGCTCTGTCACCCTCACCGTGAAAAAGTTTTTTCTAATATTTTTATGGAATCTCCTATGTTCCAACTTGTACCCATTGCCCCTTGTCCTGTCATTGGATGTCACTGAAAAGAGCCTGGCTCCATCCTCCTGACATTCACCCTTGACATATTTATAGACATTTATGAGGTCACCCCTCAGTCTCCTCTTCTCCAAGCTAAAGAGACCCAGCTCCTTCAGCCTTTCCTCATAAGGGAGATGTTCCACTCCCTTAATCATCTTGGTGGCTCTGCGCTGGACTCTCTCAAGCAGTTCCCTGTCTCTCTTGAGCTGAGGGGCCCAGAACTGGACACAATACTCCAGATGTGGCCTCACCAGGGCAGAGTTATTTGAACTCATAATAATTTAAAGGTCAAGAAAGAGTTTCCGTTAGTTTAAGTCATTTCACACTGCATAGCAACTTTTTCTACACTTTATATTTTCAAGAAGAAAGATCCCATAGCATTTAAGTGTACTTTTGAGGCTCCAGTGCTTACACGAAGTACGGCAAAGCAAGGCACCCATGGGAAGTGCAGGTGGAAAAGTAAACATCACCTTTAATAAGATTCCCAAGTTACTCAAAAGTTACTTAAGTTGTATTACTAACCAAGCCTAAAAGATAGCTTGAATACCATTTGATCAAACAGAATGAAATCTTAACTATTATCATGCAAGTTATCAAAAATGCATGACTCAGTAGAAAAAAATTGTAAAATTCTACTGTTTGAAAGAGAAGGAAAAAGCCAGAGTCATTAAGACTTTTTAAATTATATATGTATATTTTAAATGGCTCATTCTCCAAATATTAAGCTTAAAAAAAAAAAGAGAAAAGAACAATTTGCCATAGAGTTCTAAAACACAGCAGTCATCATATCTGTGTTCTGCCAGGAATGGTATTTAATTCCAAACCCTTGACAAGAAAATGCCAAACTCCCACACAATTTACAGCTGTTGCCCTTTTACTCTGCTGTAAAAGCAGATTTCACTTGTGTGAAACTCTGCTTCACTAAACGTTGCTTGTGGCAGCAAATTCTGCAAGCGTTTGTTATGCTCGGATTTCTTTGTTAGGTGTTAGAATAATTTCAAAATATCTTCTTGAGCTTATGAACTGCAGTGCTTGAAAGTTTTTAATAACATGCAGCTGTAGAATTTCACCAGTATTCAAAGAGTATGAGCAATGCTAATGTATCAGCACATGTACTCGTATACTGGAAATACGTTATGGGATTAAATTAAGGTGGCAAATCCCAGTGAATAACACAGCTAACCAGCCTAGAAGCAACCATAGGATAGTATGAAATTGGATACTAGAGTCATTTCCTTTGGCTTGCCTTACTAATATATTAACAAGAACATATTCTGTCATGCAACCAGTAGGCTCTACCCTTTCCTGAACAGCCAAGGCAGCTGTACTTCACAACTGGCAGCCGCTCCCCTCCACATCTGCTTCTCGGAGCCTTCCCTGAGTTTATTACTTGCACAGTTCCCAAGGTACTGTGCTACTTGTGCCTCAAATCTCCAGTGCGCAGTTTCCTTGATTAGAATGTCCCACTTGGGAATAAACTGGCAATCCCTTCAGAGAACAGCCAGCGGAGCTACTTACTGCATTAACTTGCATAAACATTGTACTAATACTGCTCAATTTATAAACTGAGGTCAACATTTGAAAAGTACCTTGTAGGGATCTTGACTGGCTACATAGTTTCAAAATATATGAAGAACCACATTTTATATACGGTCATGATCCCTCCATAACTCTACAAACTAAAAATCACATTATACAACCCAACTCTAGAAAAATTATGACAAAACCTGTTCATCAAGTACTTTTTTCATACTCTTAACATAAAACAGACCTAGGCTAAGGAAATACAATCTCAGGATGTAATTGTTCTTAAGTCTGTACACACAGAGTCCTGATTGTTTCCATATTTCTAATTTCAGGCAAATTTTTCAACAGCGGTCCTTTTTAACATATCAGAATATCTGCTGTCAAAAAAACCAAAACTCTATTTTGCTCTTTTTCTTCTTTGGAAAAGCTGGTTTGCTCATCTAAGCAGAAAGGGAAGCCAAGAGAAAAGTAGTTTGCAGTTTTAAATGAGTTAGTTACCCCAACTCCCCATGCATGCAAGCAATGAATTTCCGTAGCGCAGAAAGGCAGAAGCCACACTGACACTTCTGCTTACACCAAAAGTCCAGCGAATGCTTTTACCAATTCAGTTCAGGTCAGTAAATTAATAAGGCTCACAGCTCAAAGGATTCAGTCAACAACCCAATATTTAGAAAACAAGAAAACCCACAAGTTTATTTCAGAAAATAAAAGACTACTGACACCAGTTTTAGGATATAGCTAAGCTGGTCTACTGGTCACCTGCTACCAAGAGGAGCAACTCCATCTCCCTTCCCCTCCACCCCGTGATGCTGATGTGACCTTGCAGCAAGCTAATGCAAGAAACTAGAACGGCAGTAAATTAACCCCACTGAGACTTTAAAAATAAACACAAAACCCCAAACAAAACCCCGATATGTAGACACTTTAGGTGTTTGCAGGTCACTGCAAGGTCAGTCAGAGATGCATTTGAAATGTCTGAATGACTTAGGAGACAGGAGAGCAGGACCTTCTCTTTCAGAACCTGTTAGCTCTTAAGGAGGCTTAGCTGCATCACTAAACCCCAAAGGTGGCTGGGAGAAAGAATTCTCTTCAAATATCTAAACTAGAACCAGTTATAGAGACAATGAGTAAAGAGTAGCCTACTTCTGTCAAGGGCAGGGAGGAAAAAAAAAGCCACCACCCAAACTGGCTAAACTTTAAAAAAAAAATAATTCTTTAGGTATGAAGAGAAGCAAGGTACAAGGAACGAAACCTTCAACAGCCTGATCAGGAAAACTGGGAACTATCCTTGAAGGTTTAAGTGCAGGTTAGTCAACAGCTTTCAATGGCACTTTCGGTGTGAGAAAGAACCATGTTTGGGCTCTTCTCTATTTTTATTACTCTCACAAGGTTTTATACAGCTTCACACATGCAACCCTCATCCTGAAAGGCAGCACATTCACATCTGAAGTTAGAAACAAGTGGAAGAAGCTATGTAAAGCATACAGTAGAAGCAGTTTTATTGTACTAATATGCACAACTGAAACATTAGGCTTAAGTTCTTCTCTTTTTCACACGAAAAATCAACAGCTTGTAAGAATGAGCAATGTAGTACCATAGCGATTGGAGCATTAATGAACATACCCAAAGTAGAAGAGACCTCACGCCAGCAAAGGAAGAAAGTATGCCAAGTAGCTCAGACAGAGAATTACAAAGATTAAGCTGAATAAGGACAGCCCTTCCTGTCAGAAGAACACAGAACTCAGCAGTAGTATGAATGACAAGAGTGAAGACAGAAATACAATTTCACTCACTAGCTTAAGTCCTCCACTTGGAGTGAAAAAAGCTGATCTCTTAGGAAAGTGATTTTGTTAGTATTTTGAGAACAACTATTTTAGCATAAAATATAACATATGCAATATAAAACAAAACGTTTTCCTCACAGCCACCCAAGCTCTTCCAGCCACGGGGAAAGTGTATCACACTGATGGCTGATGACCCTACAAGATAAAACTTGATGATAAACTCACTCATTATGGCTCTCTCAGGCAACAGGTAAACCAAGGTAACTGCAAAGCTAGCACACGTGGGGAACTCAAGATGTTGCACAGGCTGAGTGTGACTTTTCCACTTATCAGTGAGGCACTCATTGACTCTGGCAATACTGAAGGTCTTTCACTAGACTGCATGGACAAGCACAAAAAAATGTCTATCACTCTGCATCTACATACCAGCGTACAGAACACTGTATAGAAAAAGGGATGCTTTTCCCACAGTTATCAAAATGAGATGAAAAGGAAAGCATAGTGAGGCAAAGGACTAATAAACATACAGTTTTAACTATGCTGGACTGCTATATCTGACAATTTTTTTAGGATTTATTTTTCTACAAGAAAGATAGGAATGGTACATTTTTCAGAGTGCTTATAGTCACTTCTTGCAAAATTAAAAAACCCACATATTACTAATATTAGTTTTTAGTAGAAAAACCTGGGTCAGGTATGGTGGGAATATCTTAATCAATTTAAGCAAGAGAAGATGCTGTATTTTCCTCTCCTCTGCAAACCTCCTGGGTATATCAATACTTGAAATAAGTTACAACCCACAAGAGATTTAAAACATTCAGAAACACATCAGTAAAGAAAGTGGTGATCTTTTTTTCTCCCACCAAAAAAAGCTGTGACAACTTTCTTCAGCCTTCTTCAATTTTGCTTCAGTAGCAAAACTAACACAGGCGAAACAAGAAGTTTCCGCTGGATCTAGTCATGCTTCTGATTGCAGACATTCCCACAGATCTGAGAGATGATTTTGGAGAATCAAGCTGCAGAGACTTCAGAAGAGTAAGGACATGCTCCATTCACTGAGCCATGTCAACCCCATAGTGGCTCCTGTCCTGTTCATTGAGGTTGTTAACCCAAAAAATTAGTAAGATGCAAAACAAACCAGACAGGAAAATACATGCAACACTACATTTTGTGGAATTAATACATAGATTTTTCAGAGCAGACAAGTTCTACACAAGAAACTCACTTCTGTGTTTGGAGACAATCACAAAGGCAGTGAAATTACCTCTATGCAAAAAGTCTTCCCAGCACAGAACTTAAGTCACCTGAAGCAGCATCTTGAAACATGCCAGACAACTGGAAGTGCTTGTGCTTCAATTACTCTTCCGTGACTATGAATTATGACTTGACAGTGATAATTCCTCAGAAACAGAGCAGGCAAATCAAATCCCAGGTATAACTTGGGGTGGGAACAACACCAACACCAAAAAAATCCAGAAAAGAACAAAAAATAAAAAAGTTACATGTTAGGTGGCAAACTCCATGTGTTTAGCAAAGAGCAGTTTAACTGAGACCTCTGGGCATCTCCCCCTGGCTCACTTTCACAGCTGCAGCATTGACAGGAAACTTCAAGCTACCCGCCTTCCCTGAGAAGTTGCAAATAAGCAAATGATGAAACAAGTTGCATTTTGTAATACAAGATAGAAGTCTTGCAAACTAAATGAACTGGGCTTTGGGGCTTTCGATTAACTTTCTTTACCTTCTGAGTAACTGCAGTGCAATTTAAACTTCAGTATTTATCTGTTCAGAAGCAGTTAGCTGTAATTTTTGCAGCTTAAATATAACTTCAATGTGGCCATTAGGATTAAAAATTTCTGTGGATTGTATGCTACAGTAATTGAGAAAGAAACACAAAATAGCGTCAGTGCATATAGCCTATAGTATGTCTATCATATATTAAATAAAAGAACTAGTGAGGGTACTAAGGCAGCATCACATGGTCTAGAAATCTTCTTTTTTAAAAAAGTATATTCCAGAATATTGAAAGAATAACAACAAATGGGTTCCTCAACAACAGACTAAGCCTATCCCCAGAAGCTCTGCACAGCCATTCACCCTCAAAAGTCAAAATTAAATGAGTATCTCTTCTCCTTCAATAATCTTCCTTAAACATAACAGCTAGAGGTTTCACACAGAAAATCGTATGATATTCACTGGTACGCATTACAAAAGAGGTGTCAGAAGAGGTTATAATGGTCCCTTATGTTCTATATGTACTATTGAGCATTGAGTTAAAAAAAAAAAATAATTCAAAAACCTCCAAAAGCTTAACATTTAACTACAAATTATGACAAAGGAAACAAACCAAACACAACACTTATGTCATCTCTGTTGCCAGGCTGGTGCAACTACTGTTGAACATGCAGCCATATGGCTTAGTGGTCAAGCACTGTGAGAATCCAGAGGTTACAGACTCACTCCAGAAAAAAGCTACCTGATTTTAAATAAGAAATTAGATGCTTTGAGAATTAGCATCTCATCAAGCTTTCAGTAATCAAATGAAAAAATATATTTTCTGACTCCTCAGATTTACTTAATAGGAAACAGCTCCACTTTAGTACTATCAACTGTACACTGGTATGAAAACTGAAATGAAGGTTAAACAGCACAGCTTGTCAGCCAAGTTCCCCGTAACATAGTTCAGGACAGTATTTTTTAAGCATCCATTTTAGCAGGTATATTGAGGTCGAAACATTTACGGATTGAACTGATAATTATAGATTGGACTGATAAATTTACATTGTCAACAGAAATATCGCCTCTATTTCACTGTAACTTTCTACAACTTCCCATATAAATCAGATTATTGAAGTCACTACAATTATCCCAGACTGTGATATCTTTGTGTTCTTTGATAACTCAAAAAGAAAAGAACAGAAAAGAAAAGGAAAGGGGAAAAAAAAAGCCCACTACTTAGCATTTGACATCCTAAGTTGAAATCTCTCACTTAAAGGCTTAGAAGTATCCGTTCAACATAAAATGCTGCAACTGTTGTAGAAGCCAACTGTGCAAGTAACAGGAGACACACATACAAATTCATATTCCAACGTTCTGTGCTGATTTCATTCCTTCAGAGAAGTATCAACAACTGATCATAATTCAATGTTTCACAGAACTCCCCCTACTTGTCTGCAGGGCCTTCTCAAACGAAGTTTTCATAGAATGAAAGACCTCTTATGAAGAGCTGAAACAAAGAGGTACAGATGGCCAGAAATAAGGAGGTGGATCAAGTATTTTGATACTTCAAGTACAGGCTCCATCTCCACAGGCCTGCTGTCAGAGTTAGGTCAATCCAGACAGGGTCTGCTGAAGATGTATCTAGTCTTCCCGCATGTGGTACTACATTTGAACTAGAGCCATTCTGACAACGAGCAGCACTGCTGGATTAAGAATGTAAAAAATTCTCTCAAAGTCTGGCTCCAGGAGCAAGGTAAGACTCCCAGATGCAAGAGGAAAATGAGGGGATACAGTTGTAAGCAAACCAGATCCTGCAATAAAAATAGGAAACTGTGTTCTTCGCCACATCCCTGCCCAGCATGCAGAGTGCCTGTGCAGTCTGCCTGGTACCAAGCTGGGAATGGGGGAAACAGTGACCCTTCCTACTTCCCCCATGATTTTAAGACAAATTCACAAATCATTAAAATAAACTGACATCATTGAATTGGCTTTCTGCCACACAACGCCATTTTTCACTGCACAACTAACAATGAAAATTGTCGCAATCCCTGGGTATCAGAGATCCATTCCAACTTATCAGTAAAGCTAAAAAGTGGATACTGCCTCTACAGCAAAAGGCAGAGAAGAATCACATTCAGATATCCAGCACTGGCCCTCTCTGAAACTTACTGCTGGTGGCCTGAGTAAAAGAGGCCACGCTAACCCTTCATTCATTGCATATCTCAGATTAAAGCACATCCTGAAATACTGGGCTGGAGGGTAATTAAATACAAAACCAAAAACCTAACAAAATTTGGTTTGTTGGGTTTGTTTTGTTTTTTACTTAAAGCTTAGTCTTCTGACAAATAAAACTTGGACAAAATTAAGGGAGCACGTTAAAATGCGCTAATTATACGGTTGCTTTTGTTGCCAGGAATTTATTTTATAGAATACATTAGAACTTAAAATAATGTCAAAAGCTTCCATGTAAGAAAACTTTCATTAGGAAAAGACACAAGTAAGTTACCAGCACTTCACACACAGGAAAGCATTTACAGTACTCTTGTTATACAGTGCGAGGGAGTTTAGAAAACACTGTCAAACTTCATTAAGAGGAATGTTATGCTACTTAAAATTACTAAAACATTCCAAGCTTTTTTGACTATCCTATGCAATAAAGCAAACCTATTAGCAGTACATTATGGCTGAGATGGCAAGAATTTGCTAATAGTTTCATGCTGATTAAGCAACAGGCAGCAAGCAGAGCCCCGCGCTCGCTGCAGCAAACAGCCCTCCCCCGAGCTGCTGAATTATAATTCTGTGCTCAGCACTCAGCTGATCAGCTGGAGCCACCAGCCTTTACAGAACATTCTCATTGAAACTATAAGTATAATAAAGTATTGCAGCACTGTCTGCCAAGTTATTAAAAAAGCCCCAAATGCTCTTAAGGACATGTACACGTTAAAAAAAATCTCTCTGTTAAAGTGTATAGGAAAGCTCAGTACAGAGCTGTTTGGAAAGCAGCTGTTCAGCTGCAGAAAACAGGTTGAAGAGAAGCTGAACTTTCTGGGAGCCTACAAGAGAAACACATACTAGGGTAAAGGGCATGTTATTTTTCTACTATGATCATCAGTAAATCAGGCACCTTTAGATGCCTGCTGCATTTATTTGAGGATTTAGCTAAAGCAGAGTATCACGTATCACAAACAAGTGACATTTGAAGCCTTCCCATTTCTGGGAAAACAACAATTTGCCATGAATGAAGCAGACAGAAAGTTTTTGATATATTTTAAATTACTATATACACAAGAATACTTTGCCATTGATTTCTATGCCATTTTCTAGAGACATTTCCACTGAGCTTCTCTCAAAAGGTGAATTACGGGCAACTGCGGGCATTGTAGGAGCTCCAGGTTCCAGGTCGCACTAGAGTCCGTAAAGTAAGTGCTGCAAGCTGCCCAGAGAGCTTTCTGCAACACTGCTTTCAAACAGAGCTTGTTCTGCCTGATGACTGTGAAGACTTTCCTGTTCAGCCACACCTAATACAACGGCTATATTAAAAATATAAGGCTTATTGGGAAACTTTAAATACCTGAAGAGGCTTTAGGCTAACACTACTCCAAATGCTTTTGTCTTCACAAAAGCAGCAATCAAGTCTACAGGGTGATTAACTGGATCTGCTAAAAAACACTTCCTGGAAGTATCAGTAGCTGTGCTTTTTAGATTGCCATTGAAATGGGGGATTAGAGGATAGGCAAATAATCTGGCATGGTGACAGTACAGCAATCAAAGCCTGCAAGGAAGCCTCAAGGTACAGTGAACCTTGCAGCCATCATTCCTCTCTGAGGAATGCAGGACAAGAGCAACAGGCAGATGTTAAACTGTTGAACTCTAAAAGCACATGTGCATACCTTACATTTGAGCATATAGAATCACCTATATCGAGAAGAAAATGGAGTTTTATGCCACCTTTAGCCAAAACAGTACAGAGCTTTTGGCCATACTGGCATACCATAATCAAATGGATCTAGCAGCTGCAAGAAGTTCCAAATATCAATAGAAAAAAAGAAGTCGCTCCTGTTATAACGCATGTCTTTATAGAGAAGTTTAGCATAATAAATTAATATGAAAAGATCCCTCAACTTGAAAACTATTTGGAGCAAGAAGCTATTTGATACGGTTTTGATAGTTTACTTCCATAAGCTTCTTTTTCTCCACATTACTCAAGCATCACTGAAGACTAAAGATGATACAAAAGCAATTTTCACGTTCTCTTCATCACTTTTCACAAACACACTTTCAACTAACAAGTAAATCTTTTAAACAGTTAAACTAAAATTAGATGTTAAGCTCCCCACTTATTCATTTAGCTCATTATTAAAACAGATTTTCTAAAATTTCATTATTTTAACATCAAAACTCATTTCCACCTAGCAGGTTTAGACCGATTAGACTTTCCTGTCTTTAAAAGCCACCAGTCCCTGTACTAGACTGGCCTTTACTAAACCTGCATTCAGATCCAGTATTCTCTCACTCGTTTACTATGTAACACTGAATACAATTGGTGGGTTCTGTGACAGCAAAATTTTGTACAAGGTGCAAGACAAAGTCTCTGTACAACAACTTAAGAGCAGAGATCGTAATGTATTTCTCACAGAAGTCTTCATTATTTTAGGCTCCTGCATTTCTTTGACATTGTAACTGTCTCCTAGTACCTTGGAATGGGCCATTGACCAGCCCACCTGAAGCAAACAAACCTTACGGGAAAAAGCAAGAGAGGTGAAAAAATGTTTGGCGTTAAAATGAATGTATTTCTTGTTCTTCCAATGATCTGGATGTGCTTAAAAACCCTCTGACTAGGAAAAATTCTTCCGAAATTGGCACTTATGAAAATGAAGTGCACAGCTCCACTGGAAAAGCATTTTTAAATTAAATTCCCATTACAGGTTGGGCTATTAACAGGACCAGAAGCTGGCTGTTTATGTACTGTCACCTCCAGTATACATACCTACTCATCTGTTCAGTTTCCATGTTAAAGTTTCCAATTAAACCATTAAAATCCCATATGTATTAACATCCATCATTTATATTGGATGGGAGGAAGATATGAAGAATTAAGACAGAACGACACAAGTCCTTCTAAATTCAGAATACACTACCTTCTAAACTTAGAAGATGCATGCTTCAGCACACAGTCAAAACTCTGAAATGTTGTCAGGGCTGCTTGAACCCCCTCAGACTCATGTATTTTAATTACTTAAGACAAAGAACATTACACAGAACTTTTTTTTTTTCTGGTAATGAAGGATAAAGTACAAAGCCAAGTCTCATGCCAGACAAGACATACACGCAACAGTTTAAAGTCAAGACTTCAGGTTAAAATTCTGCCTAAAAGATACAATAGGATGAACAAAATAAGTGTTAGTAGCTGGAACATTTATATAAGAGTTATTTCAAAATTTGAACAAAGTAGGAATATTTCCTTTAGCGGCTGCTTAAGACCACACAAAAAAGCCTGTAAGTAATTATGCCATGGCACTTCTTTTTAATTCTCAACTTTCAGCTAAGCTAGAATAGGCTACAATCACTCTGATTTTAATATCGTGATTCTATTTTGCCAAAGTGTGCCACACAGTGGGAGTGGTAAGTACGTACCACTTTTGCTATAAGTAAGATTTTTAGAAATGCATCCAATCCACCATGTTCAAGAACTTGGAGATTTTTCAGTGTCACTTTTGAGGGTTTTTTCAATGCCAAAAGTACAGAATTGTACTTACCTTTATCATGTACTTGTATATAGTTTCTTAAAGACCATCTCAAAAGCCCAGAAATACTCAGCAATAGGGTCTATGTACGGTTTACAGAACTATGCAAAGCAATAAAATAGTCATGGAAATATCAACTAGGTTGCACCTTCTCTTTCTTAGTCTGTTTCTCTACTTGCAGACAGTTTATTGACACCTAGTATCAGTGCAGAGAGCATGAGACACTCAGTCCTGCATTGCTGCACTCTTTCTTCCCCTTTATTTTCCTTACACTAGCAAGAATTTCTTTCACTTTTAAGAACAGCTATTTCTGCAATTCAGTATCCAGGATAAATAAGTTTACTTTTGTCACTTAATACTGTGTTTCAATGTTAAAACAGATGTTAAAGTAAGTCTGCAACTACCACTTCAATAAAATTAGATATTAAACTAGCATATTTTTTTCAAATAACAGTTAAGAAGATATAAAAAGATTCAGTATCTGTGGAATTTTATTTACTTTACAACAACTCTGAGGCTGCACTCAAGCCTAGATCCAACTATACCAAGGACAACAAAGAAGCCTGGTACTCAGTGCTCAAACCACATTTTAACGTAATACATGGTGAAGCAAAGCAGCAGTTTCTGGACAGACAGTAAGAAGGCACTGCAAGAAGATGAAGTGAGAGCAGGATAAGAGTATGGAATCCCCTAGACCACCCTTAAACATGGCCCTTCAGGTTGCAGTCGAAAACTTTTACTCAAACCCCAAACAACAACTGCAAAGAAAGAAACTGCCAGTGTAACATCTTCTTACCCAACAACATTCTCTTTATTTGTTTTAATAAACAGCACGCTAAAGACAAGCAGTGGCTAGAAAGCACTGTCTCACAGCCCTCACAAACGTTGCATGGGCTGTCGCCACAGTTTGGATACAACCTGCTGAGGCTTTACAGCTTTACAAAGCAAGAAAAGAATAAAAGA
This sequence comes from Eurystomus gularis, assembly GCA_013400335.1. Classification (NCBI taxonomy): domain Eukaryota; kingdom Metazoa; phylum Chordata; class Aves; order Coraciiformes; family Coraciidae; genus Eurystomus; species Eurystomus gularis. The sequence continues at coordinate 30,286 of VZZY01022483.1, forward strand.
GTTTAGAGCTAGATTTTAGCAAAGCACTTGTGATTTCAGTTTTTCCATGGGGAAAAAAAGTAAAATAAAAAATAAAAAGAGCACAAGCACATATCCAAATTTTGCTCAACTGATGGTTACAATAGCAACTTATGCACTCAGAAAAAGCAAAAAGGGATGCAATATCACTTTTACATACACAGTTAACTGAAAAGTAAGCAAACTTCAAGGAAAATTCACACCTTGGTGCATCACAACTACAGCCTGCTATAGTAACAAGTGCTCTCAAACTTGGGAAGAGAAGGAGCTGAGACATCTCTCCTGAGAAGAGCACGGAATAAGAAAAAAATCTCTCTAAAGTTTTACTTCCCTTACCCTAAATGTCCTCTTTTCTCGGGCAGTCACATGAAGAACGTAACCCTTCAGGTTGGCAAAGGCAAGAGGAAGGAAAGCAAGTAAAGCTGAAGGCTGCAGCTTGTTACTGTGAAGGCTGCAGGAAGGCCGATTAGATCTGCCATGTGCACAATCACAAGTGGCTGAGTTCAGCAAGTGAATGACCGATGAGCACAGGGTTGGAAGGACAACGTTGTGTGATAGCTGGGCCACTGGCAGGGCCACACTGCTGCTTCTCCGAGAGCTCAGGCTTCAGCTCTCTGCATAAAGCGAGGCAGCCACAGAGCCTGGCTGTGAAATGCATGCCTGGAAGGAAGCAAAGAAGTCCTCTGGCAGAGCTTGTGGGCGTGAGCACCAAGAAGTAACACACACTATGGTATGAAAAGTACAAGGCCTTAGGGTATCATGAAGACATCATTAAAAGTTAGAATGCAGCATCCAAGAAACAGGACAAAGTCACAGCCAGGACCAATGGACTTATTTGGAGGATTTTAAAAAAAAACAAAAAAAACACACCACACCAAACAATACTGAGGAGTACATCTCATGAGGGAGCTTGAAGTTGGTATATGAGGTACACATCAAGATCAAAGTGCTATTAAGAAACAGAGCAGTGGCCCCTGATTTTTTATATCTTTAATTATATATATATAAAAAATTATATTGAGACAATATACATACTCATATATATAGTCCCCTGTGGCTAAAGCAGAGCACAGTTAAGCATGGCAGCCATCTATTAGCTTTCTGAACTGGAAGCAGACAACCAGGAATTGATATGGATTGTGCCAAGCATGTTGACAGATTACTGGCAGGGAGGAAAAGCACTTTCATTCAATTTTAACAGGAAAAGCAATTTCTAGAAAAGAAATTTCTATACAACATTATTAGGTATGTTGAACAACCAGTTGTGAGCCCCAAACTTTGTTAAAAGTATTTTTATCAAACATATTTTATTAGAATATTTCTTTACATTAGCACATTTGTTGCAGAAGCCCCAAACTGATGACACTAGAAAGGCAAGCACGTCCTCCACTGTCAGATTTGCAGACTTCGCACTAGACTATTTATAACTGTTCAAGCTGCAGTAAAGGCATTTGTATGGGCTACTGACTTACTGATCACAGTGACACTTGAGCCAGCACCACTCCATCTCAGAGCTGTACCACCATAAACATTCATAGAGCCAGGTAGTGACTACAGCAGCAAAGTGATTCAACCGAATGATGACCCATGAGAGCAAGAGAAAGACAGCAACTATGTGTGTTAGACACCGCCAGAAAACAGACGGTTTTAACTCTACTCTTCAGCACTGCATTTAAAGAGAACACAGGGAAGCTACTTAATTTAACTGGAAGACTCGGAGATCATTCAGAAGCCCCAGGCAAACCATTAAAAAAGGGGAACAATTAAAACTATGTTAATTAAATACAAAAAATAAATCTGAAATTACATGTTAAGACAGGAGCCAGAAATTTCTAATCATGAATTTGCTTAGAAATATAAGTCAGATAACGTAACATCAAAACTCAAAATAAGCAACAGGCTCAGTTCCTTCAGACAACTAGCCAACTTCTGGCTTTCATTTACTAAACTGTTTTATCCAACAGAGAACTAGAATTAATTGAAATACAGACTCCAAATACCTTTGCCAGTCTTCAGAAATACCATGGAACTAGAGTTCTGCCTTTTTGTTTTGCTGTTTCGTACTACTGACATTCTCTATGCTTGTTTGATTGCTTCTCTGCACTAACCCAGCACTTTCATAAAACAATCTATTAAAAAGTTACTGTCTTGCCCAAGAACTAGCTCAGAAGCCACACTGAGATAGACTAAATTAAAAATTGATAAGGGCAATCTAACACTGTGTTGTCCAATTACTCACCATCACAAAAGTCTTTTGAAAATCTTCAATTCTCACTATCCTGAAAGACTGTTTTGTCCAAAAGTATTGCCCTTTAGCATTAGAACAAACCTCACATATGGGCAAAACCCGCTTCTCTCTAACGTTTTTAAATCAAACATAACCAGCAAGGCACGTCAGAGAAATATCAGCTGTTTGGGTACTAGGTATGCATAGATTTTACTTTCCTTTTTTCAAGCACAAATGTCTACTATTCTAGAGAGAGCTACCTAAAAAAAGAGAAAAAAAGTGTTCTCCATTTTATTCTACCGAGTCATATGTTCTCTACCGTTTTGTCACACTGCTGTGAAACAAACGATACTTTCTTTAGAATTCTACAAAATAGCAGGACATTTATTCCATAGGCAAGCACTGCAACATTAAACAACCGCCTGGATAGGAACTACATAAAGACACACCAAATTAAATTGTTTATATACAGAATTATGTGTAAGGACAAGATATGATAAAATATTCTCAAATGGGTTTTTGTTTATTACAAAGCAATTTAAGTTTGTTCTCTGTCTGGAGGTTCCCAACTTGAAACAAACAGAAGCACTGCCAACAGACAACAAGCAAGTCCCCAGTATCTCTAGCTGCTTTCAGATTAGGCAGCAGCCAGACAAACATCCATTCCTTTTCCTAGGGCTGCTTTTCTGTTGAAGCATTTATTCCATCGTCCATAAAGATTCTGCCATCATCCTGCTGAGGATGGCATTTTGCACTCTTTCAAAAGAAAAGGCAGGTGGGACAGCAGGCACCAAAACTCACACTGCACACCAGAAATTGAACTTTTCTAGGTGAAGAAAAAAGAAAAATCAATTCCATATTATAACTGTTACTCCTCAAGGCCTGTATCTTGAGTTTCACTTGAGCTAGAAAGTAGTTTTACCAGGATGACAGGCACAGGTTTATTAATTTGATGCCTTGGAAGTTCCACTTATCATTTTCTGCATGAAATTAAGGTAAATGGAGGTGAAAAGCTGGAAGACTCTACTGGTACTTGCAGAATCTTAACCATGCTCTAGATGTTAATATCAATTCTGAAAGCATAACACAAAAATTCATGTACCAAGTAGATCTGTAGTTTGCTCAGCTGAGCACCCAGGCTCCACTATTAGAACAAACCAGTCAACTAAAACTAGCTTGTCTCCCAGGTTATGACTTTTTTTTTTTTTACAATTGCCTCACAAAGATAATGCTTGTGTTTGTTCTGTTTTGTTCTTCTCTACAAGAAGGCTGATCTGATTTGCAGCAGGGAAGTTCAGAGGAGTACAGGGGCTGTAGCAATGCTAGTAGGACACAGCATCTCCTCATTCCAGGGCACCTAAATCCAGAATTAGTCAGACCAAGAGGGAAAACTATCTGCTAGCTCACTTGTATATTAAAAGCACTGAAAAAGAGCTGATCAGAAACAGCATCACTGTAAAGTGAAATTATCCAGACTTGTTACTGAGTAGAGAAAAAAAAAAAGCAGTCTAACGGTCCTGGACAGACAGCATTCAGAGTTACTGATATAACTTGGAATAACATTTCAAACTGTTTACAAAGTTCTAGCAGCAGTTACTGGAATTAAAAAGTTTTCATCTTCTACAATAAATTCCTTAAATTATAAAGCTTTTAGTTCCTTGTCATTTAAAGTTATTCTTCACCTCATTATAATGGGCATATTTCAACATCTAAGATCATTAGAATAACAAATGCTGACTTTAAGGAGCTAAGACATTAAAAAGATGGCAAAATATTAGATTATATGTGCTGCCTTGAATCAGCAAACATCTTCCATTTTGTTTGCTGATTCAAGGCAGCACGTATAATTTCATTAAGGAAAAAAAAAAAATCAAACTTGTATATAGTGTGCTCCCTTCATACTGTCAAATTATTTATTCCTTGAGTAAATAAATGAAATTTTAAAATAGCATTCAGTTTCTTATAGTAGAAGCAAATCTGTTATAGGCCCCACAAAACAGCCATTTATTGTATAGGTTTAATGTTTGACCAATAAGGCGGTGTAACACAAATTATTTGCCACCAGTCTTTTAGTTAAGTGACAAAGAATGCCAAGAAAACAGAAACACAAAAAATTTTCTCAATTAAAGTTACAGCAATCCCACAGAAACTGCAGAAGTAAAACAGATCTCTTTGCAAGATCTTTACTACTCAGAATTAAAGCAAAACAGCCATCCTAGTGATAATCCCCTTTAGTGCTTCAGTTTATGCAATAGTCAATTACTAAAGAGGATGAAAGACAGAACAATCTTTGCAAATAGGTCACCGACTATATTTATAATGATTAAAACTAGCTTGCTACTAAAAGTAACTTTTAATAAGCATAAAAAGTAACATTAAGACTGTGCACGTATTTTATTTTTTAATATATTCTGTCTTCTATGACAGAAGAGGAAGTAACACTCATCAGAAACAAAGCTATTTCACATGGGTTATGTATTAGCATTGTTGAAAGCAGACTTTAATTTCTCTCTGTAACAATCTTATTCCAAAGTATCATTCTCTAAGATGTTGACATGATCTCTGAACTTACCCAATTCTTTCTCCATCTGCATATCTCTCTCTCAAAACTCGTTAGTAGATTTTACCTGCAAACACTGCCCAGAGATCCTTATCAAGACCACTTTTAGCATCTTCCACTTTTCATTCAACTTTTCTTTCTTGTCTAGGCACACCTGAACATGTAATTTTTTTCTTCATAACAATTACTCAGGGCTTTACTGCATATTACCGGGACCTCCCATCTGCTTCTTTAAACTACTGGCTGTCTTCTGCTACAGAATTCTCCTCTATCAAAATTGTCCCTTTTTTCCCCCCCATCCCTGGCCTCTCCAAGTATTTTCTGCCTTTCCTGTGGGATTCAGGACATCAAATCAGTCACTATTTTCCTAAAATTTTATTGAATTTCACTGATTCTGACAGCTTCAAGCACCACCACGTCAGTGATTCTTATGTCCAGCCAACTGAGCACTCCTGAGCCATTTCATTCAATTCCAATTCTACCTGCAGTTACCGTCTCCACCAGATTTAAATCTGATTAAATGGAAGCTTGTTTCCTCAAGATCTACTTCCTTTAATTACCTCCAGCCTTCCTACAGTTCAAGTCCATAAACCAGCCCCTGTTTTTTACAATGCCTTATGCACCAGAGCCACACCCAACAGTTGGGATTTCTCTGCAGAAAATGTCAAGAATATTTATTACTCAGTAATATCTTGATCAGATCATTTGCTTACATCTTCATTAGCAAACTCTTCTGCTCACACTGTCACCTCTCTATCCTTGACCTCATATAATATTTCAGCTGCTAAAAGATTCTTCTGTGCAGTACTTTGGAGACTCTGGATCTTCCAGTATTTCCACAGCTAGCAAGCCTATGAGATTGAGACTGTACAGCTGCAGAACCTGCACTTCATGACTAGAAAGGAGGAGGATAATCTTCAGAGAGTAATGCTACCACCTCTTAGAAGAATCTTATAAGAGAAGCATTCCTCAGCATCTCATACATTTGTACTCAGGATACTGAAAACACGCTGAAGGCTGGGCTGAGGCTGAATACTGTCACCTCAACCCCCGCCCAAAATATTATCTATAGAAAGGTTTTATTTTTAAAATAATTCTAGCTTAAATCTTACAAATTTAAGAGAAAACACCTGTAGCATAGAGTTTATTATAATGCAGACTGCATAAAACTGAACTCCACAGCAGGCAGAGGAGGGAGAACCACAGCCAGTCTTGTGAAGTGAAATCCTGTTTGTGCATAAAAGCTGGGAACTTGATGTTCTCACTACAGACTAAGAGCAATAAAAACAGCTTTCTGAGCCATTAATTTCTGCACAGCTGATTTCTACTAAACAATGCTCATTATTGAAAAATTCTAAAAAACGCGAGGCTGTTCCAGTGAGAAGGCCAGCACTCTGAATATTCAGACTGAGCTAACAGTGACATCAGTGCTACTACTGCTTTAATCCCTATGGCTACTAAATGTCAAACTTTTCATTGTATTTCAAGAGCTTGAGATTGCACATGATGAGACTAAGTTACTTCACAGTTCTAATATAAGACAACTGCAGGGCACAGTGAGCATTTTGCGTTCTTGTTGCCCAGGATCACGATAACAGCAAGTTCTGCAGTAACACCAGTCTGAAACTGCCATGCTTTTTCCCCAGCCAAGGTGTAGCATTTTTAGGATTTATAATTTTCAAGCACCGAAAACTCCCATTTTCAGACCTTCTATAACCCAGTGAGGTCTACAAATATGCTTATAGCTGCCCCACTCAAAGCCAAACTTATAAAAAGGCTGTAGCATTGAGTCAAGTATATTTAGGGAGGTGGGAAGAAGGAGAAAGGTGAAAACTAAGTGCCACAGCATCAACAGTCACAAAGTCCAGTGGAAACTGAGCAGCAGGCCACATATTTCTTATTGTTTGACAGAAGACACCCACATAACATGAATTTCATCTACTTTATAGAATAAGAGGCATCAAACTGTCTATAGCCAACACAGTAGAAGAAACCCTCTGAACATACAATATAAATATTAGCATGATAAACTAAAGTAGGATATATTTTCTAAACATTCCTTAGTATTTTCATAATTTGTTTGGCAATTACTAAGGCAGCAGATGGGCTACCACATGTTTCTAAAATAAATACCTAATAATAATTTAATCCTTCCAAGTTCAAAGTGGCTCATATCAACTACAGTGAGCTATGACACTGCTGTAAAGAAAGTGCATAAGCAAGAAATTATTGGGAAAAAAAAAGAAATTAAATTAAATTCAGTAAACCTATTTATTCCCTATCTGTGGGGAGAGGAGGGGCAGGGAAGTTAAAAATGTCATAAAAGATACAAATATTAAAGGCGTGAAGTCCTGTAACTAGAGAAACTCTAAATTTCTAGAATGAGGCCAAGAGCAGGATATTGAAAAACTACAGATTCTATTTCAATAAATAGATATGAGCTCATACAGTTCAAGTCTACATAAATCACCCATAAATCACTCAATCAATCTTGTATCTTTTAAGATCTTCCCACACTCACTCATTAACTAAGCAGCTTTGTCCTAATTGTGTCTTATTAGCAACGTACAGATTCACAGCTCTCTGTGATAAGACTTTTATTTCTAAAGTTAACACCAACTTTTATTTGAATACCACACTTGAGTGCGTTCCTTTGTTACTCTGAAGCTACAATGACAAGTGGGATTTACTATAATGATCGATTTGTACCCAAGCAGCAAGTTTCACATTACAAAGTAAGAAAGTTCAAGACTAAGGAGCTTTTCATCTTAGAATTTTAAAATAATTTAACATCTTACTGCAGAAAGATGAAGGGTGGTCGTGGGGGGGGGGAATTATCTATATACACACACATAATTATGCATATGTACATATACATCACTGGTTCAAGAACAAACCTGGATTACAATATACTAATTAACTTGGTTACCCGTACCAGAAGTGACCTGATTATCTAAATCAGAGTGCTAATCTTTTGTTGGGGGTGGGGGAGGCCTGCTAAAAAAAAAAGTAAGCGCAAAAACACTTTACTAAGGAAAAAGACCATCAATGCTCAGTTTTATCCTGAAGTGGGAGTACATCATTCCTGAGATTCTTCCATACTAATTAACAAACTCACATGTTTTGAGTTCTAATCCAGAGTAAAGTTGTGAGAAACACAATTGGCAAGTCTGACTCATTACAAGAGTCTACAAATAAAACAATCAAGCCAGAAATTAAGCTCCATGTAAATCTGAAGTGTACCATTTTTAAACTATTCAACCCACTAATTTACAGCTCTTATACTATCTATAAACATACTTAGGAAAAGCTGACAGCAACTAGCACTGTTATTTCGACAGGCCAAGAAGCAAGGTTTTACTGCAGTAGGCTCCCTTCCCCTGGAAGAAAATATAACCCAAATGCAGCATCACCTCTAAACAACCTTCATAATGAAAGAACAAAAGTGTTTCAACAACATTCAGTCACAGGATAATGTAAATGGAATTAGGAATAAGTTTCAAAACAGTAGCAAGCAATTATGGCAGTTAAGGACACAAAACTAAAAACACACAAATCTACAGGGAATTCTTGTTTTTTAAGCTTACCTGCACTTGTTCTGTGGAACTACTACTGAGTTCATCTCCAGACTCCGAATCCTGGTGAATTTTTTCTGACCCTTCTCCCGCTGAATCACACGATTGTTCATGCAAAAAGCTGGTCTTCTCTATTTCCAGGAACTCTGGACACGGGAAATGACCCATGGAGATGGTTCTATACTGATTGGAAACCTTGGGAGATTGCAACTCATTGTTAAGTTTTCCATTGTTTTGGGTAAGGTCCAGACTCAAACCAAGAGTTTGACCAGGGCTATTGTTTGGTCCCAGATTTTGATTGGCATCTCGAACTAAGCAAGACACTTGAACTGGAGAAGATTTTCCAAAACTAGAAAGCTCTGGTGACTTATTCACATTTTCTGTTGATCTCTGTAATCCATGTGTCAATTTCAAAGCATTATTTGGCAGCATGCTTGCCTGCTTAACAGGTGGCATCAGCGCCTTTCGGGGTATTTCCTTCACATACTGTGCTGGCACATAAAAGGGTTTGGAATTTTCATCTCTTTTGACTTGCCACCAGTCATCATTAGTCTTTTTCACTAAGATGTATTTCTCCCCTTGCCTTATCACAATTTTCTTGTCCTTGGCCTCATACTCATAGTCGTACTCCACTTCGATGTACATTTGTCCTGGAAGGATCTTCCCACCTTTATCAGCCATTTCTGTTTGAGAAGATTTCACCTCTTCAGGCAAAAGGTAAGCCACATTCTGCTTAGGGAGTATTATTTTCCTGTTAATAATCAGAGCTGTAAGAAAAAAAAATGCAATAGAGTAATTGTTTAAGAGCACTTTAGAGGAAAACAATTTCAAAAATAACTCTGCCTATTCAATTCATGTCAACCTCAGACTACTCAACTGATGGAAAAATGCAAGGTTTTCAAATATCTTTCTCAGTGGTAAAACAGAAAAACCACAGAGCAACTTAGTCACGAATTTAACTCTCCTATTCACACAAGCCTCCTGCAATCAGGTGGCTCATTAAGCCTGCTGCTTCTGTTACTAAATAATGTTGATCGATTATCAGAGGCTTGGGGGAGGGTGAGGAAGGTGGACACTAATCTGAATCAATCTTTTCCTTACAGAAGGCCTAATTTCTTCATGGAACATTGGTTTTAATCCAAATATTCAAAAGGCAAACATTATTTGCTTATTTGGATACGTCTTTCAGTTTAAGAGCCCCTTCAGCATGTTGAAAATTTCTTACAAAACACATTAAATCTTCCTCCAATGCTACGCCCTAGTCATCAGGCTCAGCATGGGCTGGCAATCCTTGACCTGCACATGCTGCAGGCCCTTCAGAACCTTCACCTAACTGGAGGAGATGACTAGGGAGTTATGGGACCCTCACTGCCTGAGGCTGCAGATGATGCTGGCTCTGCATCTAGCTGTTGTCTATAAAACAGGCGGTATAATCACTTCTTAAGGTGTTTCTTTAAATTCCTACATAGAATTTCATCTACTACCATGGTAATACTAGATAAAAGCATTCAACACTTCCAAGATACTTTGGTTTCAGAGGTTTAAATTCTACACATTTACTTTGCTCTTACGGGTGCTTTTTCTGGTATTTACTTTACAGAAAATCTGATCTAACCAGAAGTCCAAGTGCTAAAACAGAAAACCCAAACAAAAAAACAATAATGAAACTGGACTATGAACTAAAACAAAAAATGGATAATAAATCAAAGGATACTATATTAAAGTTTTGAACAGGAATTTCACCATTTTATAATCCAGACAACTGCCACTGTATCCATACCCATGAACTACAGGTTGTCTTTAGTAATGTAGCATCAATGTCACAATTCATGAGTAGATAAGCATCAGTCTTGCCAACTTACACTGAACACAAGATAGCAAATTAACATGAAAGGTACGATTTCTTAATCTTGAAAATCAAAGCATGTAAGTAAAGGGGAAGATCTCTAGCACGCAAATAGAATGTAGGATAATTCATATTTAATCTTATCTTAAGATTAACAGATTTTTTAAAAAGGCATGTTTCATGAATGAGGAAAAAAAATGTAGAATCTTGCAACTTTGCAATTTAAGACTTTGCAATGAGATTTGTAGTGTTTACCCTGCCACAGAGCGGAACTAATGCAATTCCACGCAGTCACATACACACGCAGAGTGAACTCAGCTACCCTGAACAGGACTAAGGATAGAAACAGTAACAAAAACACGACTTCTGGGAAAAAGCAAAAACCCTAACAGTTCTTCAAATTTTCTTTCACCATTTCTGCTATTTGGTCTGAGCCTTGAAAACAAATACACTTCCCACATAACTCAGAAGAAAAAGAAGCTAAAAAGCTCAAGCATGATGCCAAGAGAGAAGTGTCCATCCTTAAACTGTCCTCTTTCCCATCTTCTTTTACTACCAGGAGGCACTTCCTACAGGTAACTTGAAAGTTAGCAAGACTCCAAATGGAATCACAAGGTCAGATTCATTATTTTATCGAGGACTTAACAGAAGGAACGATGGTACCACATTCAACAAAACTGACAGTAGGAACACAAAGCAGCAGAAAAGAAAGCTAGGATTCTGGTGTTTACTCTCTCTACCATAAAACGGGTACACTGGAATTCACAGCATTATAGCTTATTTACAGCCTCACTACAAAACAACTTGCTTACCTGCTGTTCTACATAAATAGGTGTTTTTAAGTGCAGCTCTGCAGTTGTTTAGCAACTGTAGCAGAAGGTAGAAATGAACAAATTGCAGCCATTCCCACGCTATTCCTAGTTTTGGAAGCTCTGCCATGCAAATGTTATTTTTTCCTTGTTACTAAACCTGACTCCTCCCAACATTTCTTGAAAGCTGCTACCAACCCCTTTCAAAGCTTCAAGGTCATATAACAGAAAAATGCAAGTGTTTCGGAGTTATGACCTACCTCTAAGGTCTGCTGCTTTGGAAATTGAAATGTAGGACAGGCACATTCACACTGTTTTTCCTTCTACCATACAGAAATCAAAAAGAGAACAGAAGCCTATGGTTTCTCACAGGGCTACCAAGTTTTTAAAAAGCGTGGATTTTTCATTTCTCTTTTGCCAATTCCACGTAACTATTTATTGAGAAACCATGCTTAACATTTTTGTTCAAGATAGATAGGTTCAGTAAGTAGCATTTTATGCTTTAAAAAAAACAGAATTTTGAGAAACACAAGTTAATTAAAATACGGTAGCAATAAAAATAGCTCTATCCACTTCTGAAGTTATTTTTGCAGTTTAGTCTCTCTTGAAAAAAAAACAAAGCAAAAAAAGCAGCACAATTTTTGCCATTTCAAAGCTTGCAAAATTATCAAGTCAATAGCAAACATTTCGTTTGCAAGCATTTGATCATTGGAAGTATGATCAAAAAGAGGCCGTGTTCTGTTTGGCAGAACACTAAAACGGTTTTATAAACAGATCACATCATAAGGATCAAGAGAGGCTCTAGTTCTCCATCTCAGAGAGAGGCAAGAGATACCTACGGTATGGGTGGGAAATCTTTCTCAGCAAGCAATGCTCAACAAATACAAACGTTAACCCTACAGCTCTGCAAACGACTACCACGGCCTTGATTTCACAAATCCAAATGCATTAAGTTCTGTTTTGTTTGAATTATTTTAATGAAGCTGTTGTGCCACAGAAAGTGGATCTCTATGCACAGCCTACGTCCCTTCAAGGGTCCATGTATTCATCTCACAGGACTCAGGTTAGAAAGCCATGGAAGCCTTGGTCAAAGCTCTGCTATAAAGGCCTTAGAATAAGTCAGATGTAAAAGCACAATATTGACATTTGGAGTACTGTGCTACGAGTCAACAACTGAAGCAACCCGGCAGGTGAGACCTTGCAAACTCACTCTTTTTTTCTTTACCATTACCTGTAACACTGGATGGCACCAGCTTTGCTAAAGAAGGTTGAAGAACCCTTGTTAGAGGATGATAAGCATGGAAAACTATTTACTACCAAGGAGGAAACCTGTAAGATTTAATACCATAAAAAAAGTCTCACAACTTGATTAAGATATCAATAACAACGAGTGGCCCCACTGACAATGAAGACCTAAGAAAACTTATTCACGAACACCAAAAAAAAAGACTCAGGCCACACTTTTCTTCTGATGAAGAACCACACGGTCGCTACAGGGTAGCTGAGGTGGGCCACATCTCCACGTGGAAGCACATTCCACCGTCTGGCAGAGCACTGGTGCCATCCGAAGAGAGCGGACACCCGTGACCGCACCCGCGCCCTACCAGGGAGCCGGCAGCGCCTTCCCCCGATACCCACGTGTCGGTCTTCTCGGGCTCCGACTGCGACGGGAACCGTTCCCAGCCCTTACTCAGCCAGGGCCGAGCACGGCTGGCAGCCCCGGGTGTCTGCGGAGGTCAGCTCCTCCCGCCGCGCCCCGCCCGGCCGCTCCCGCGCCACCCGGGGTAGGCGAGCCCCCGCGGGCNCCGGGCCGGCCTGGGGGCTTCACGTTCGCCCCCAGGCAAACCTGCCCGAGGGCACCTACAAGCCTACAGCGACACGGTCCGCTCCCGGCGGCACCCCATCCGAACCGCGCTGCGGTGCCCACCCGACGCCGGTGTCGGTTTGTGTCTCGAAGCGCACACAAACGGTCTTGAAAGGAGCGTGGTCCTAACACAGAGACACAGAAGCGTAAGTACGATCACAGATGATAAGTTTCTAATATGATCACACTTCATGTTAGGTGTGATCACCCACAACTTCAGCATTAGCCCAGAACTCAAGACTGAAAAAAAAAAGCAAGCAACCAGGAGGCACACAGTAGGTGCTTCATACCTCTCTTCTGAAATAATCGAGCACTGAGTATTTTCTTCTCATCTTCTAGAACCGGGTAACTGGCACTTGAGATGCGCTAAAAATACTTCCTGCTATTTCTTTTCTTTTCCTCTTGGGAAAAAAACCTTACTCACTTTGACTATGGAATTGTTACTTACTGTGCAAGACAAGCGGATGATAAACTATTAAAGATGTCACCAGGGATATGAACCAATCGTCTCAAAATTACTCGTGTGACCTTGTCTGCGGTGTCCTACAAAGCAGCAGCAGTTGACTTGTGTAATCTTTTTCCATTTTCAGCACCAAACTTCACCCACTACTGAAACGAACCCTTCCGCAGTGCCAATACAGAAATAAACTCAATTACTGATGCTAAATTGGGATAAATTCTTATCGGATCGGGCCAGATGAGATACTCTGGCTACAGCTCGCTAGAGTCTCTGATTCTGCTTCTCCCTGGACAGCTGTGTGAGGAGTCCAAGCTGTGCTGCACGACCACTGCTTGGGAGACCTTGTGGGAATTCAACCCTCCTCACGCCTTCCTTCCCGCAGGCACCGCTCCTTGCCCAGCTCGCTGCCCGACTAACTCCTCGGCTGATACCGGCCGGTGGACAACCAGTGCTTTTCACAGACACGGGCGGGGGCTATCTGCAAAGTGTGCATCTAGAGCGTGCAAAACTTGTATAAAAAGAGATGCAAAGATGCAAATCCAAACAACAGATACAGACAAAACGCGGACCGGTTATAAGCTTCATGAAAACAAGCTTAGTCCTTTACTGTTTCCTCAGAGAATGCTAACGCGGGTTAGAAATCGAGCTCTCCTTCCCAGGAAACTAGAGCTCACACAGCCTCGAGAATTCAAGGCATAATAAGTAAGCATTTAATAATGGTCTGTGACTCAGAGCACCGAATAAGCGATGCAGTTTAACCACTGTCAGGACAGCTCCCCAACGCTCCCCGCACCTTCCGCGGCGTCCAGCGCACCGCCAGCCCCCTCGCTCCTCGGTGCGGGCTTTTGTTAAGTTGTTGACTCCGCCGACGGGCCATAAATAGCGCGGCAAGCCCGCACCGACCCTCCCCGGCCACACCGCCCCGAGCTGCCGCGCTCAAGTGAACACCAGGGCACCCCCGCC
>VZZY01022483.1:45537-70420 GCA_013400335.1 Eurystomus gularis
GCGGCGTGGGAGGCAGCCCCCTGGCCGGCCTGGGACGGGAGCCCGCTCCAGCAGCCCCCTCGCCTAAAGGGAAGCTCGAGGGGCTGCAGCCTGGCCCCCGGGGGGGATGTTGCTCGTAATTTGAAATCGGTGAGCGTACTGACCCGTCCATCCATTCTGCCGTCCATCCCCACTGGTGATCTTTAGTCGTCCTGCCCGCTGCCAGAGCGATAAGATCATTTGCTAATTCACATAGCAACGTGAAATATCTAGGCCTTTTTGTCTGTAATAAAAAGAACAGATTGAAAGTAAAAACTGCCCCCCTTCCTTGCTACAACCAGAGGTCTGAGTGTTGATAGCTGAAGAAACCATAATTTTCAAATAGTCTGACCTAAAAGAAATAAGAAATAGTCTTACTCAGTTATTACAAGTTAACATGCTTGGTATCTATTATATTAGTAGAAGTTGTCAAACATGCAGTTTGGGAACATTCTTGTGGCCTTCACAGTGTTTTCAAATTGTAAGTAATCTTATCTTTCTCTTTAAAAAAATGGTATGTCGTCCTCATGGTTGCAAAGATAACCTTGAAAGCATGAACTGACTGTAACACATACAGTGGTATCTGAATGAATCTGCAAACATCCTGAAACAATGGCACAGAGATGTGTAAATTGTCTGCACTCTATTCATCTAATCAAGACTAATGTTGGCCCAAGCTTTTTCTTTGATTATTTTAGCACACGGAAGAAGGAAGGAGACAGTAAAATACTCAAAATGTGGGAAGAACAGGTTTGCTGAAGGGCAAGAAAGGCAATGGGATGAGATCTGAGTAGTGCAAGCAAGAGGAAGGGAGAGAGACTGAAGAAAAGATAAAAACAACATCAAGAGGTACAACTTCACATGTGGACACGTTTTCATATTAAGTGATACTTCCAATATCGATACTTCCTTGATGCCGTGTATCAGGTGGTGTGTGACAACATGCAAGACAAGTAATAAACACAGCAAATACCTTAAAGCTTTGCTTCTGTGTATCTTAGTTGTAATACTTGTGAAAATGTCCCCTTGACACCAAGGACCATTTGACTGTCCACAAAACAGCATTATTAAACCTCTGGTGATGTAAGGCTGGCACCACTGTCACACCTGCTCATTCAGCAGTTGTTCACAGAGTCTGGAAAAACAGACTAGAGATCAGGATTTCTATTGTAAGGGAAACAACATGTATATAGATGTCCGTTATTTATCAGTAAAAGGCAACAGAAATATGCAAAAGGCTAGTAGTTGTGTATTTGTACTTATTCTTCTGTAGATTATATATATGTGAAAAAGATCCAGGGTAATTCAGGGTAGGGTGTTCAGCTGGATGTTTTTGACCAATTGGATTCTATCTGTATGCCAAGTTCTGTGGTAGAAAATAATATACTTGGGTATTCCTGAGCACGCTGACTGCATTTTACCTACTGACATGCCTGAGGCATATATAAAAGCATCCCAAAAATCAGTCATAGTAACCGCATTGTAATTATCCTTCCTTAGCACCACGGCTTCACTAGAGTGCTGCAGGACATGGCATTAGTGATTCAGTCTGAGGCACTCTTCCCTCTGCGTCAGTGTTGAACCAATGGTCCCACATAATATCAACATGCATAACAGAGCCAAAGGTGCCAGAAGATATGTAATTTTGAGTCCCTGCCCAAGTGCAGTCATAAAGATTCCACATTACAAAACTGTCCAGCCCAAGTTCCAATTTTAGCACGTTACATACTCTGCTTGTGAGGGATTTCTCGATCATTTCACTGCAGTGGAAAGAGCTAGAGTTCACAACCTTTACTCACTGTGACATGTTTTTCCTGGAGATGTAGGATGGCTGTCACACTGACACCTCAGATGAGACCATGTAGGTGCTCAGTGGAAAGATCGGGTCATGGAGTGACCTCATGAACCTCAGCTTGGAAGGATTGCCAACTACAATTGCTTCATGTGAGCTATGGTAGAAACTACGGGCCTCCTAATGCACGTATCTATTGCATTTGGATGTTCCGTGTTGTAACTCACAACGACATCAATGTCTGTCTTTGTAAACTGACTCCATATGAAAAGTCAGTGTTTGAACTGTGTCTGCCAGTCCTGTTACACCAAACTTTCAAAACCTCTGTCCAATTCTAATCGTGTTTGCCAAAACGGAGTTGTCTCAAAGTTAACTAAGATGCCACAAGTTTTGTGAAAGCAGGGGGCCCTACAAGGGTGCAGGAGAAGCTACATAAGAAAGTGACATAAATGCTGCAATTGTGGAGAAGAAGTTGAGCCAATACTTAAAATCTATCATAAAACACAAATTCATAGAAAACCAGTTTCCTTGTTCTGAAAATCCAGTCTGAAAAATCCATTTTTGATGTTTGAGTTGACACAGAAAGGATGCTTTCCCTCCTTGGGTTCAAAGTTCTGAAATACCAGGGTCATGTCTATAAAAACTTGAGCCTATTAAGTCTGAAGGGAAAATTCCCATTTCACTTTTTTGCTATTTTTTTTCCTTCTGAGTCCTCTATTTCAAACCTCTACAAGTTCAGCTGTCCATTATTTTATGACTCAGTTGCAGTAATCCTAGATGCGTGCCTTGTTTTAATTAATTGGAGGTGCGTATCTGAGATTGGACATCGCCGTCCTGTTACTCATAACGCCAGCACTGATGTTAGGTAACCAACAGAAATGTGCTGCTTAAAATGTGATCGCCATTAAATCTGGGTTGTTTTTTCCTTGTTTGCCACCCCCCCTTACCAAACAGTCTAATCTGATTATCAACTATGTTGATTCTTTCTTTCGGAAATGACTAAGAAAGCTAACACAAGAAGCTTTCCCACATCTAACAGGCAGACACTGCAGATACCCACCTTGCGCGTTTTGCTGCTCCCTTGTGTTTTCACTCCTTTTTTTCAGAGACTTTCTCTGTGTTTGGCTTCATAACCTCAGGAGTGGCACACACTAGAGAAACCATTCTGAATTTGGACAAAGAAATGCAGTTAATTAAGCAAACAGTTGTGATATAAATAGAAAATATTTTTATTTTACTTCAAATACTACTTAAAAGCCTATTTTATAAAACGGTTTGACTTGCCCGATGTAAAGCACATTACCTGGGGCATCTCCTGTCTACCCTGCTCCTACTCGCCATTGTTTGACAGCCTCTAGCCTCTCACCTCTATCTAGAAATACTTTCACCACCTACACGTACACATACAATCAATTCCTCCTTTCTGTTCTCTCTGACTACTACAAAAGCACTTTTTAACAAAGTGCAGATACTGTGGGCTTTTTGCATGAACTTGTCAATTTGCTTCCCATCTCCTGACTCAAATAACAGATGAGCCATTTTTATTTATATAACTGCACATTGTAAGGAAAATCAGCTGAAAAGGGAACAAAGTAAAGAACTTAAGAAAAAGGAACCCAGATTTCTCAGAAGTTCGGTGAAGAACTTCATTCGCCATGACACTACAAAGGAATGTTCTCTGCCTTAAGGAGGCACTTTTATCTGCAGTTCAGGGGAGGTAATTTGTTTTGCTGTGAAAAATCAGGGAGGAATTTGTAATATTTTTTCCATCTTGCTGGCAGATTATTTTTGTAAATCGCATTAGCCAGAATGAACTGTGGTCAACACACGCTTTCTTACTGTGCTCTGTTCTTTTGCCACATGGTCATTGTGATGTTCAGTATTTGTATCTCTCTGCGATCATCCAGTGGAAGCTGTGACAGAAGTTCAGACGTGCCTATTGTTTGTGTTAGCAGTCTCGGTTTGCAAGGAAAGAACAATTTTTTACAATCATCCGATTGTCGGCATTGCTGAAGAACAAAGCGAGATTTGTTTTGGTCAAACTGATCCTTTAATTCTGCCCTTGCCAAGACCAGGCTCACTCCTTTCCTGTGAAGTTAAAGTGTTTACTGCTTTCTCTTCTTCAGCATAGTATTCCAAACTGTATCACTTCTGTGTTGAGCATGAACACACACCTCTGAGTCACAGCATAGAATTACAAGTGGAGAAAGGTACCGAATAATTCTCTGACAGAATTGCTAAAGAGGACAGTTGGTGAAAGAGGACATTTCTTTGCACTACTTTGAGTTAAGACCTTTGCCTGAGCTAAATTTTAGCACTGCCCAAGTAGCCATGTCTTGATCTAGCCACGGTTTGAGCTAACAGGCAAAATATACAAAAGGCACAATTAATCCTTTAAATAATAATACCTCTTTCCTGGGATAAACCTCTAATGAAAGGTATGATATTCAACAAGCACGATGTAAATGTCCATTTTATACCTTGGAGAATTAAGGAGAGTCCTGCACTAGCATCTTTAATTTCCAACTAGCTTATTTTTTGTCTAATAAAAAGGGGGGAATTGTGTTTTTGAACCACTGATAAGCAGAAACTAAATAAATATAAAGATATTACATAGCTGTGCAGGAAGAATGAAATAAAACCTTGTGTGGTAAATGTTTTATTCATATTGAAGTTCATTTTGTTATTACTGCACAAAATTCAGGCTTAGAGAAGAGACATGGCAGAGTTTCTGGTTCCCCAAATCACACAGGTTCAGAATCAGCTCCAGCGCAAGGCCTGGTGTGGCTCAGTGAGCAGCACGCTTGCTTCCACGCACTCTGAAACTGGAAGTCCAAACTGGTACGACATGTTGCTAATCCCGTACAACCGTGGAGGCTTCTCACTGCCTGGTAAAGCTCGCAGTGCATGGTCAAAGTGAAGTTGTATGAGGCTGTCCAGTTTATATCAGATGCTGTTTCTGAGGAACAGCAGAAATTGATTGGGATGGGATTCATCTCAGCTTAACAGGCATAGCTAAAAGTGAGGAGAGAAGTTCATCCTGCTCAAGTTTTTTGGGTGTCTGTTAGTATGTATCTACATCAAAGGTGGGTGTCTAAGCTCCCTTGAGAATCAGTGGAGTTGTATTTGTTACAGTCAGAGGAGTCTGGAGAATAATTAATCTCATCTCAATGTACGTGTCCATATGTGATCAGAACAATTGTCCTCTAGAGTCTGCTGATGTAAGTAAACAGTGGAAACCATTGCTACTGGAACTGATGAATGCCAAAAGTTTTCATGTTCAAAAGGAATTAGGCAAATTCATTTTTAAAAGTCGAGTGATTTAGAATTTTAATTTTCAGCAGCCTGAAGTGAATTTAATCCTGCCTATCCTGAGAAGAATGGACATGTATGTGTTGTATTTCAGTTTTTCTCTGAAATCCTTTGTTCTATAAGCCTGATATTTTCTCTTTAAAATGCTGCTTGATCACCACGGGCTGGTCTCAAAGAAAACAGAGATAGAGAGCAATCCTGATGGAAGAGGTGGATCAGAAAGTTTCACCTGGTAACTGTGATATTTAGCGGAGTACACATTCTTGCAAATCACAGTCTAAGGCTATGGCCATGCTGGTAAACAAATGGGGCCACCCAGCGTGTTCAGTTGCTAACCTGCTCCCCAGCATGGTTTTGGCACACCATTCTGGCCAAACTGAATCTCTCCATGCTCAAGCAGTTTGGGAATTAGCACAGGCCAGAGACTGTTCCCATTTGGCACTTTGGATGCATCCACTCTGGTTTTGAGGGTGAAAGAGTTTAGCTGACAGTTCACCAGGGCCAGGGGACAGCCCCAGCCTGCTTCATTTCCTAGTGCAGGTGCAGTGTTAGTGTCCAGGGCTGTCTGTGTGACCGGGCAAGCTGCTGCTGCATGAAATACTGTGTGTGCAGGGTGGCTTTCCTGTTCGAGCTGTGAATAGATGGGAGTTGGAAATTAGCAGGTGCTTTCTAGCCGTAATAGAAATAAGAACTAGAATAGCCAGTAATAGCAAGGATTAAAAATACCTTTTTTTCTGTTATTCAGCATGGAAGTGTCTATCTGAAATATATGAACCATGCATTCCATCTTCTGTGAGGTCCCTAACCATTTCCATGCTCTTGTATTTAGTTGAACACAGCAAAGGTGAAGAGAGATTTTGATCCCTCCCTGTAAATATGTCAGGGGAAACAACAATAGGAGCTTTTCTCTCTAAGCAAAATGGATGCAAATTGGCCTTTTTTTCCTTTTTTTTTTAAAAAAATGCTCCTTGCCAACAGGATGGTGGAGATTTTTAATGGCTTCAGAGAGAGCACTGGAATCAGGGAAAATATTAACTCATTTCAAGATGCTGTTAGATACATTTAGAGAAAAGATGTGACTTGGTTACTTAAGTCAAAGGAAGAAGGTCCTTGAATTTTCCATCGGTGTGCCTGTACCAGTGAGTTAAACAGGCCCTCTCAGATAGTGAGGCCAAGCAGCCCAGAAGGGCCCACAGCCATAGAGCTCTTACTCTACAAAACCTGGTGTTCACATCTAAACTACCTACTGGGAAAGGTCTCATCACAGGACATGTGTGGGAGATGGCAAGCTAGCCTCTGACCAAAACCATGGGAAGGACTGTTCTAACAAGGTCCAGTGTCTGTGACAATGATTAATTTACTAGTACAGGTGCCACCTTTGTTATTCCTTCTCTAGTTCCTCTGTTTCATTTTAAGCACTGCTCCAACTCTTCGCTATTTAATTCTGCTTCATAAAAGAGAAAACAAACCTTCTGTGCCAATAGCTACTGCAGAAAGTGTCAGGTAGAAGGTTATGACATTTCCATGACATGCTGTGTGAGTTCTGTGTTTTGCTTCTGACAAAAAAAGTTATTTCAAGTCCCTAAGTGGGCTGGTATGAAGGAAACTATGTGCTGGCTCAGAGTTCTTAGTAATTTCAGCATATCATAGCCATTCCCAAGGAGTCACTGGAGGTCAGGGACCAAATCCTTTCCAATCCTGTCGCTCCTTCTTCAAATACAGATATCATCAGGAATCCAAATCCACATTTTGTCTTGTCTTTGCTTTCCTGCAAGTTTCTCTGCTGTTTTTTCTTGCTCTGTTTGCCCAACTGTTTTCCACAGAAAAAGGAAAAGAAACCCGTAACAAAGTATTTCATTCCTCTGAGGCTGGCACAGCAATAACGCTGTAGGTGATGCAGTCAGTGCTGCCTTTAGTTCTGTTGTCTCAGCTGCTTCTGGCCAGAAATGAGTCATTCAAGTTTTTCACTAGAGAGTAAACCATGGGAGAAACTCATAAAAAGGGATTGGCTGGGTCTTCGTAATTTGTATATATATGTGTTTTTTTTTTAGTAGGAAGATTGATTTGTCATTAGAACAAATGGAAATGTGTAGTATTTTGGCTGGACTAGCATAAGTTGACACCCTAAGCTGGTGTGGAGGATCCCCTGCAATGTTTCAGGTAGGTCATAGCTTGACTTTACAACTGCTCCATGACAAAGAAAGGAGGAAAAGAAAGACCAAGTTAGCTGTGACACTGCATTGCACCTCTTCACCATAGCTGTTGTCCAGTGTCTCTTTCCCCAGGCTCAGCTCTTCACTGCACTGGCACTCCCTAAAGTGTTCGTGAAAACTTATTACCTATATGACTGTCATTAAGCCAACCCCCAAACTCTTTTATTTTAATCAAAAACATTGATTCATGTAATCACAGATTTCATGTGAAAAATCAGGTTTCCATTTAATAATTGCTAAACCTATTAGTGAAAATGTTGATGGCAAATATAAACATTTTTGGAAGGGGGAAGCCCGTGAAATAAAAACATGTCCGATATATGGACCTTTTAGCCAGTTCTAATTAGCTCAGTGCCAAGTCTAGAAGCCTTGTGCATACTAGGTCATGACTTTAGCAGTACATAATGTGTGTGCTCCATCCACTATTTTACATAACTGAGGTCATGACCTCTTCCTGCAGAGTGGGAAGCAATATTGTGCGGCACCTGTCTGCCCTGATGACAGTGAGACGCTGTGTAGGATGCTGGTTTCAGTCAGGATGAAACTATGTCCTGGAAGGGAGGAGCCCCAGAACTGTTGCAAACAGCTGAGCCAGGATAAAAGCTGTTAACACCAAGGCAGGTTCACAAGGAAGTAATAGCAGAGCTGTACGTATTTATTATACTACTGATAAAAGAATACCTAGAAGGTGCTTCAAATTACAAAATAATAGCTATACCTTAGGGATGAATAAACTCCAAAGCCAAGTGAGAGGTGTTCACTTGCTCAGAGTTTTGTTATCATTATGTTTGCAATTAATGAAAAGGGAGGGAGAGTTCTCGGGCGTCCTGCCGAGACAAAAAAGCAAGGGAGGAACAAAACTGAAAACAGGCCCTGATTTGGGTCAAAACAAATCTAAATGTGAGAGTTTTTATAGCAAAACAAAGACCTTGTAGTTTAGTTCAAATGAAGCAGAAACTGGATTTAAAATCATGTTTACCATCTCTTCCAGATTAGCATCCTAACCATGAGACAGCCAGTCTAAAGTGGGCCACCTTCAGTCCCTCTGGCTGACACAGTTTTGGTGTGTGGAAAATATATGAGCAGTCATTTCAACAAAGGATGTGAATGCTTCTCAGCCTGGAGCACTCCTCGAGGATGGAAGATATCTGAAGCTCAGTCTCTCTGCCAGTGAGGATTTAATTATTAATGCTAAGTGGAACAGCAGCAACAGGATTGCATGCACCCCAGAATATTTAATGGCGTGGCGGGTAGCGATGAAGGCCCAAGGAAGAGGTGGTGCAGGGGGTTTAAATCCCCTCAAGCAGTCACTGAACCTGCATCTTTCATGCTGAGAGTGAATGTTCAAAGAGAGGCAGCCCCCTCCCCCGGCTCCGTGATGGGAATACAGTGACATTGCTTTTCCTTTGCTCTCCCTAGGCAGCATCATTCAAATGAATCCAGATCAAATCTATGAAGTTTTTCAATGAATGAGACCGTATTTGTTGTGATTTCACTGTTCACTGGGAAATACATCATCCATTCCTGCTCTTGTTTAACAGAAATTGTTCAGTGTATTAGTAACCACAAGTTATCCTTAAAAGAAACACAATATCTATAGGCATCTTGTCTCCTGGTCAGAAAATAAACAGCAAGACAGTTACTTCTGAGCAGGGCTCTTAAGCTGCAGTTTTCCATGCCAGTCCATCTGGTACTGAATGATATGCTAGTGCTCACCTCCATGCATCAGCTTTATCATAACAGAATTGTAAAATAAATGCAGAGCTGGTAATCTGGACCACATGCTCCATGGACACTGCAAGCTGAGTGTCGCATTAGGTGCTGAACACACAGCGATTCAAAAACAAGCATGAAACAGGTTGTTGCTGTGGAGGCTGAGAAGCTGTCACGCCAACAGAAGTTAAAACAGGTCCACCCACAGTGGTGGGTAAATAATAAAAAGTTACTAATTTTCAACTATTGCTCTTGCAATAATTTATTACTAGAATCTCAAGCACATACCCACCCAAAACAATTAATTCCCCCTGCCCTTTTAATCTGCTTCTTGGAAGAGGGTAAGGGAGATATAAAAATGGAAGAATTGCCTTTTCTTGTAAGAGTTCCTCAGTATTTTTCCTTTCATTTTCTTATGCCTTTTTTTTTAAGAGATTGAAAATACTTGTCTTTGGAAGAGACCAGTACAAGGAAACTATAAGAACAAATATAACATCATGTCAAGGAGAAAGAACAAAAGTTTCTAAGTGCACCCTTTTACAAAAAGAAAAAAGACAGGAACATTCAGTGATGTTGAAATGTTATAAAGTAGAAACTGAGAAAGGTTGCCACACAAACTAGAACATGGAACTTGTTGCCAAAGTCTTTCACTGAAGCCAAGAGCATAGCAAGATGAGAAAACAAAAGGAGCTTTACACAGGTAGCTGTGGAAGAGTAGTGGTTCTGAACGCTCAGGTTTTACAGCAAAGACCAGCCCTTTGTACCTCTCCTGGTGAAGAGGAAACCAGGGCATGTTGTCTCATTTGCTGTTCCTCCAGAAGAGCTTGATTTTTTTGACTTTCAGAGACGGGATGTTGGCACAAGCAGACCTCTGAGCTGAGAGCATATTATGCTGAGAGCTATATTTATGTTGCTTTCTGTAACACCAATAAGAATTTTGAGGCATTTAATCTTGACAAATGCAGGGTGTAAGTTTATCACATAAAGTCATCACTTCTAGACATAAACATGCTTGATTCCCAAGCAAACATCCTTTACAGACTCCAGGTTGGCCAACCTGTGCTGTTCTCTCCTGTTCCCTTGTTTATCCTGGGGAAACACAAGAAAGTTAAACAGGTCCCCATTTGCTGTGACAAAAGCCAACCTCACATAAATTCAATGGTTTGCAAAGTGAGCAGGATAATTAACAGTGAATCACAAAGTAGAAATTTCTCCAGAGTAATTTCAGGAGCTATGAAATAGCCATTGACAAGATAGTACCAGGATTTTGTCCCTGTCTTTTTTAAAGGTGCATGCTCCACACTCACCACTTTTTGCCTGCAGGATTACAGGCAACATTCATTTTTAGGTCATGCTTCAGTCACACCTTGGCATCCTGTGTGTGACCAGCCACATCATCTGATGGCACGACAGTAGCTGGGTCACCTTTGAGCCCTAAGGCCAAGAAGGGTGAACAAAAATACATTTCCACCACTGGAAAACTTAAAAAAGAAACAAAGGGAATGTGCGACCTGTCTCTCTTCCTCATTTAACCACCTCCCACCCCCCCAAGCAATTATAGATGAATTATGCACTCTTCCCCTCTCCTGTGTATGCACTTTCTAGCTGGCTAGATTTTAGTAATCTATTATTCATTGCCTTGCTCTCTCTTCCCTGCTTTTCCCCTCTCTCCCCGCTGCTGGGATTTGGCAGGGCTGCTGGGGAGGCTCCTGCCCCACTGGTGTACAGCCCCCGCTCTCCCATTATGGGTTATTGCCATCTGCTGGAAAACCAGGGTGGACTGCCAGAGAAACATCCCAGTTCCTGGAAATAAAGTCAGGCCCCTTAAACTGGGTGGCTGAGCTGTGAGCTGGGGCTTGCTGCAGCTCAAGTGGCATCTTTGGAGGTGCTGGGGGAACAAGTTTCCCCCAGGGCTCTGAGTGGACCCCAAAGGAACCACTATGCAGCAGCAACAGAGTTTTTATGCAGAGCTAGGCACAGTTTGTAAGTTTTCTTCTAAATACAGATCTTTCCAGGTCATTTTGTTATGATAGACAAGAAGATAGACAAGAAGACTTTTGCTCCCAAGGGTTAATTCATCCCAAGCACAAGCAAGAAGACTCACATTTTAAATTCCCCTAAGCAGACAAGTATTTTAGGAACAGTAAGAACTTCAACATCTTACAAAGACAAAAAACCTGCTTAGGAAGAGGGATGCATGCCAATTTCAGGAGCTCCTGAGCCTTTCTGTGGCCTCTGACAAATGACCTAATGGTCCTACTAGGCAAAATGTGGGGAAAAACAATCTACTGTACTTTATAGGAGCTCAGGCAGATGACTATCAATATGCACTCTTAAAAGAAGCTTTTATGGTTTCTTATCATGTGTTGTTATGTTGAAGCTCAGCTTCTCACTGTCAGAAGAAAATTAATTAATCTCTTAATGGGAGATGAAATGACAGCTCCAATTTGCTGTGTTACCTTTTATTCCTGACTGTACATTGCAGTAATGTGATATCCCCCAGGCAGGTTCTTTTATAGAAGTATACAGATTACTTTTTATAGTTCTAAATCTTCTTTTACTTCTTTACTTACAACTTCAAATAACTTTTTAATTGGCTTGTCAGATAGCAAAAGGCTAAGTAAGGTACTCAAGGGGGTAATAATCTTGACCAAGGAAAATACCATGTAGAGGAGAGACAATTAACATTTACTAGACAAGCATATGGTGTATCATGAAGATTTAGTTCATATTATAGATAAAACTGTAAAACAATTCCAAATAATGCCTTCAAAGAGGATGGATCTGAGAATCCAAGTACTTCCTCTGGAATAATTTTTAATTAAAATCACATGTTTAAATATCTTCATTTTAGTATCCTGAATATTTGGCATGGTGTGAGTGCTGGGAAGTTCAGCAAAATTACTAGACCACAGTGTTCAGATTAGCTTCCTAAGATGAGGAAATCTGACAGTCATTCATTTCCAGATAAATCATAGCCTGACAAGATGATGTGCTCATGACTCTCTATTTTCTGTAAATTCTGCAATTTTTCATTCTGTGATTGCACAGCTAGAGAAAGGCAAATTACCTTGTGAAAATCAATGCTCTGCAAAGTAAAAGAAGCCTTTGATTTGGTCAAGATCTTGTCATCTTATCTGGCACTTACATGTGAAGGCTGTTGAAACTTTGCTATACATTGATTTTTGAGCATCAGAAACAGGAAATGGATCTGTGGAGGCTGCAGGGCTTTTGTCTTATGCATTTTGTCCACTGATTTATTTTTGTCAATTGACCATAAGATGCAGAATATTATTTTATTATTCACCTGTGTGCTGGAGAGTATATAATGGGAGAAGTGCTCAGAGTTGTTCCCATTTACAATCTATACTGCTGTGAACAATAGATATAACACAGTAAGAAGGTGACTTCTGTGCTGAAGAATTAATACTAGATAAGATAAAAAAGTGGTATGGGGAAAGAAG
Organism: Eurystomus gularis; assembly: GCA_013400335.1. Taxonomy (NCBI): domain Eukaryota; kingdom Metazoa; phylum Chordata; class Aves; order Coraciiformes; family Coraciidae; genus Eurystomus; species Eurystomus gularis. The sequence goes on from VZZY01022483.1 coordinate 58,050, forward strand.
AAGATGCCGTGGGAACTGGGCAGCCTTGCTGCTGCAACTGTAGTGTGTGACAAGGAAACCCACAGTGAAGTGCTTGGAGCTGCAGGAAGGCACTACGCTTCCCCACTCGCCTCTTCTCCCCAGGGAATCTCTGGCTATAGGCACCACAAAAATACTGCAATTGAATGGCAGTGTTGGTCTCACTGCTGGATTTGGGGGATGCTTCACTGGAGTGTTTTACTGACTTTAAGCAAGGGTTAATCAACTAATGGTATGAAGAGCATACCAAAGGCTATCTTGCCAGTGGTCCATTTACAGGCATGATTTCTTTTTTTTTTTTAGAGTTATTGATTTTAGAAATGCTTTAGGGTAGGAGGTAAGATAATGTAATCTGTGTAGCTGATTCTCTCAATTTTATTTTTGTTCATTTGATTTAAGGGCTGGCTTGGCAAATGCCGAAGTTTGTGATGCTGAGGCTGTGCACAGATGGGTTTCTCCTTCTCTCCCTGCCCACTGGCCCATAGGATGCCTTACTGGCCCCACTTACCCTGTAAGGAAGTGGTTTTGTCCTCCCACTCAATACCCAGGAGGTGGCAGGTGCTCTTCCCAAACCCTAGGGGAGATCCTACCAGGAACCTGCCCAGAAGCCAGAGCAAGGGGTCCTCAAATGCACTGCCCCATGCTGCTGACACTCATGAGGGGCTCAAAGAAAGGTTTGTCCAGAGAGGGCTGGGGACACCAGAGGAGGCTCAGCTGGGACCAGTTTCCCTGCAGGGAAAGGGAAGTAGCAGACGGAGCTGGTTGTCACCTTCCATCAGGGGTTTATCTACCTCTAACCCAGGAGACCATACAAGTTTCCATTCACTCCTCAACATGCAAGCCTTAGCAGCACAAGACTGCTGCATGACATGGGCTGAAGACCTTTTGTTTAGAGGTTTCCATTTCAAAAGGAAGGTTTTATATAGCAGGCTAGAGATTTTTCTGTCAAGTCTAATCCAGGCCAATGCCACGCCATAATCTCCTAATTATACTATGTAGTAGGATCAGTCTCTCTAATCCCTAATTATATCGTTGCTTAGAAAATGTTTTGTCTCACTTCTGTCTCTCTACATGGTCTCCACCTGCCCAAAGGATCCTTAGAGCTGCCTATAGTAATTTACAGGTAGATCTCAGCAGTTTCTTAGAAGGAAATTGCAAATTCTCCCCCAAAAGTAATTCAGTCATCCCAAAACTGTTCATTAATTTGATCCAAATAGTTATTTCTAGGAAAACAAACAAACAAAAATATGATTAATTGCTGGTGTCAATTCTCGCCACTACAGATGGAGGATGCTGCAGGATGCTCTTGGCCCTGCTCACTCAGAGGCTCTTCCAGTTTGCACCACTGAAGAACACTCACCCTTAGGCATCGGAGACTCACACCTACTCCAAATGAAACCTCATCCATTAGGGAGCATTTAGCCAATGAGCAGCGATTACCCAGCTATTCAGGGGAGCATCCCCAAACAAGAGTTGATTTATTGGTCAGTTGGACACAGCAGCAACGTTTTGGGTTAGTATGACATCCTTGCAGAGCCTTGTAATTCACCCAGAACAATGAGGGCACAGCTGCTTTCTGAGGGAGGACTTGTCAGCGTGGGGCTGGCTGGCATCACCCTCTCCTGCTAGTCTCCGTGACCCTCTCTCCTTACAAAGGCTTTTATTCACATGATTTCCTGGAAACCTGCTGCAGGGGAGGAGAAGAGCCAGATAAGCAACTGTCTCTCCCAAGGCATTTGTCCCTCAAATATATGGCTGTCCCCAGCCCTTCTGGACCAGGGAAGTTTCCACAGACCCTAAATGCCAGACATGGGTTTAAATTTCCCTTACTTTGCCATCTTTTCCATCTGCTGCGTTAGGGATAAATTTGAGTGTGCAGGAACAGATCTGTGTATGGAGCTTCTCCCTATTTTTGTTTTTATAAATGCAAGGAAATAAAATGTTTTGCTTTGGGTCAGATGGGGTGGTTTATGTGGACAAAGCTTTTTTAACCTAAAAGAAACACCTGCAATTTTTACATACTGCTCACTCTGATCTTTTTTTCTTTGTTTCTTTTATTAACATTTTGGTTCAGCTGCTGAACTGAAAAAATCAGTAATTTTCTCAAACCAGTTTATAATGCTGGGATGGGGCTGCCTCCCTGTTCAGAATAATAATGGCAGTTGGTTTAGTGCAGGTGTCAGTTTAGTGACCTGTGAAAGTCTGCAGTGAAAATAATATTTAGCTCTTCTTGAGTCCTGTATGTCTTCCACCAAACAAAAGACATCAGTGGTCTGTGGATCCAGCCCTACCCGTGTAGCAGCTGGTAGAAGCTGTTTGGTAATACCACATCAGGATTCAGAGATTTAATAACAATTACTATGTGAAAAAGATGCAGAATTAAATTAATCTCCCATTATTCAAAGTGGGAGCAGTAAATATTGTAAGAGGGGTGGAAGGTTAAAAATCCTGATCCAGCAGTGCCAGCGGGCTTGGGGACAGGTTTGAAAGCAGCACCTAGTTCAAAATGCTTCAGGAAAAAGTGTCGGGCCATGAAGAGTTTGAGGTATAGAGGTGGGAGGGTTTTGGTGAAAAACCAAGTTGGCTTTCTTGAAAATCAAAAAGAAAGAGCAGGAGTGATGCTAATGGGGAAACTGGGGAGCTCAATGGCCCCCTCCCTCTCCCCCCTCTGACAAGCGCTCAGCACTGCACGGTCTGCACCAAGCTCCCTCTTCTGTCAAGTGCCTTAGCATATTAAAAGCAGCATGATTTTAAATTTCAGCTTCACTGGGGATACCACTTGTTCGTCCCCCCATTGTTCGGTAGGCAGCTAGTCCAGCCTTACCCTGCGCTCAGAGGTGACCATGAAATTGCCCCAACATTCACCATGACTGAGAAAACCTAAACACTGGGAAATCTCAGATTGGGTCCCCAAACTGAACAAGTCTGGCAGTGCCTCTATGATGCTGGAAGCCTTCAGTGGAACCAGAGGACAAATGCAGTGACATCAGCCAGGCAGAGCTGTCCTTCAGGATGTCCTTTGCAATGGCAAATGTTACTGGTGAGCAATTGATGAGCTTAGCCATTGCAAAGGTGTCTTAGATCCAGGACAGGTATTCTGGGTGTGTGACAGTGAAGGTGGGAGACCCATGGACAAGCTGTGTAGCCTGGTGGTTTCAGTAGACAGTATTGCTGAGCTCCAGGCACTGAGGCAGGCACAGATCAGTTTTGTTCACAGATCTCTGATGGCATGGGAAAGTCTGAGATCTGTTCTCCAAACTGGTAAGCAGCAGGTAAGGGCTGCTGGCATTTGTAAAACTGGCGTATTTCCCTTCGAGTGCTAAAAACTATGATGTTGTGAAGCTCTCAGGATTCAAGTCCCTCCAGCAAAGCACAGCACAGGATGTGCAGGGCTCTCCATGCTCCATGTCTGTAGGACAGATGAAGAGGTCTCTTCCCAGGTGCCATAAGGGAGAGACACTCACCATCAGTCTTGCATGTGCCACGCTCACACGACCTGGTGGTGACTGTGGTGGAGGGGAGTCCTGTTCAGGTGCTGCCGTCACTGTGCCCCTGCTCTTCAATGGGTTGGTGAGCTGGGGCCCTGGGCTGTCTGCTGCACATCCACTTCCCACTCTCCATGGAAGGGGAGAAGCTTGTGGGGAGGGAAGGGGCTCTAGGAGTTTGCATAAGAGCAAAGAAAGGTGAGCAGGAGGACCTCCAATATTCACTGACTGTTTTTTGCAGGGAGAGAGCTGGTTCTCAGCCTGGCTCAGGGTTTCTTTACCATCCAGAGATGTGCTCCAGGGCAGAGGAACTGCCATCTTTTTGGAGACTGGCTTGCAAGAGAGTTACTGTGAGATGCAAGCAGTCCCTCTGCCTGATGCTGCACAATGGATTAATACCGCCCAGGACAATTTGTACAAGCTGAGCAGGATTTTTGGCACAGCAATTGCCCTAAATCTCTGGAATTTCTAATTGCCATCACAACCTTCTCATTGCATGACTGATACTTGGTATGTGACACAGCATTAATTATGCATTTCAATTTGGAAGTTGCAGCTAATTACTGTTGTCCTGACGAGTGCTTCTATACTTCCTCCTGTTCCAACACACAGTGTTGGTAGGAATACATCAAAGATCTGATCTATCCAAGCTAGTCATTCAAGAAGTAAGAAATTGCTGTGAATCTTAGGCAAGTAGCGCCAGCAAAACACTCAGGGCCAGCTGGAGGCGCGTCTCCATGTCACAGTGTGAGAGAGAAATTCATACATGCTTTTGTCAAGTAGGAAGAGCGGATTTTGACACGCTGACTTGCTAACCTCAAGCCTTTCCTGGCATCGCACCCAACTTGGAGGTTTATCTAGTGAAATATGACTGAGTAATACTCCTCTGAAGAAGGTAATTTCATAATTTTTACAGAGGAAGGGCAGCAGAGACTCCTTCCAGGAAGGAGCGTGGCAGCCGGCGTGTGCCCAGGCCTGCCGCGAGGCCGGCAGCACGCTCCACTGAGTCACCTCTCCTTGGTGCCATGGGCTCCTCCCTGCTGAACACCTCCTCCCGCACACCACCGCCTGCACCCCCGGAGCTACCGAACCGTCGGGCAATTCAGGTTATGGCTCTCACACTGGTGACACTCTGGACACTGTCAGCCAGGAGTTCTCAAAAAGTGCCTGCAAAGCCAACACAGTGTCTCTGAAAAGGCCTGTGTCACGTCTGGTACATGCCTGTTTTGCGACAGGAACAGTGAAGTGTGCCACAGCCTTGCTACCTGAGACCTGAACCTCCCGCTTAGTCTAAACATGCCCATGGCTGCCCGTGGCATCCATCAACATCCTGATTCAGGCTCATGCTGAGGCTGATGCACACAGCCACTAAGGACGTGAGTCACCAGGGAGTGGGTGAGCAGGCTGGCTCCCTTCAAAGTGCAATACCTTTCCTGAGGTTTGGGGGCTGTTTTGTTTTCTTTTTTTCCTTTAACATTCCCTTTTCCACGGGCAAAGGCCTGCCCTCCTTTGCAAGGGGAGACAGGGAGGATCAGGACATAGCTCGGCTAGCACAGTTGAATTGTACAGAGGCAGAGGCAAGATGTTGGGTAAATCTTTTTCAGGGCAGTTTGAGAGGCAGACTAGGAGCAAGGTGCCTTAACTGAACAAAGACCTACCACCCCAGCCCCTCCAAAAGCAGCTTCATTATTAACTTTAATTATTTCATGTCAAATTAATAACAGATATTCTACCTCTGCTGCCAACATACTACGGTAATTTCAGAAAATCATCCTGTAGTCCCATATGTGATCTTTACACAGAAAAGAAGTCTGACCTCTGTGAAGTGTTTCACAAACTAAAAGCAATAAAAACCAGTTTTCCTCCAGAAGCTGTTTTCCCTATCTCAGGCAAGACTTTCCCAATATTTGTTTGTCTGCTCTTCATTTTTAAAAAATAGTTGAAAATGTTTAGCAGTACAAAGTGCCATTATAGAAACAAACTGTACAGAGTCTCCAACACGTGACAGTGTGGGGTGATCTCAGTGACAGCATTGCACACGCATTAGCACACACATCAAATGAAAGTAACAGTTCAGAGGGGAACATATTCCACATCACTCCCCCACAAGAATACTTCAGAGAGTAGGAGAGACCTGCAGCTGTCTGGAACATATCATTCTCATTGCAGAGTGAGTCAGTATTTAGTGACCTATCTTCTTCTGAATAAATCAGAGTACAGGATGAGATCTTCCACTGTACTGATGCTCTGGGGATGCTTGTGCAGAAAGAGGTGGCAGCAAGCAGCTTCCTACCACCCTCGCCCCCTCCACTGCCACCAAAGCTACCTGACAGCGAGGTGCCAGAGCTGCCGGCTGCCCGCTCAGTCTGCCCTGGCACGAGCAGCCGGTGTGTTGCTGCTGTCAGCAATGGTGGTGTGACCAGCCACAGTGTTACGATGACACATGGAATTTTCAGGGCATAAATGCTCCCTGCACTCCGTGGAGCGGGCAGCAAATTCACAGCAGGGAGCCTACAACGCAGGACTGTTGCCAACTCAGACTCTGCCTTGGAAGTGGCTGTATTAAATAAAATGCAAGCTTTTCTGACGCTTGGCGTCAGGCCCTATCTGCGCCCATTGGTTTAAGCAGCTAATGCTCTGCTGGGGCAGGACAGCTGCTCCCTTCCCACCAGCCAGAGGGATGCTAACCCGTGGCTGCTCTGCTCCCAGGAGCAGGAGATTCTCTGGCCACAGCCTCCCTGGGCACTGGTGGAGCTGCCGCTGACCTCAGGCTGTGTGGGCTGGGGTTGCATGTGCAGTGGAGCACTGCCCTGCCTGACCTCACACTCACAGTGGAAATTAGGTCATTCCAACTGGGAAGCATCCACAAGGCTGTCACTGTGTCAAAGGATCAGAAGAACATAACTGTCTCAAGGAATAGGGAATCCAAACACACATGTACATGCATACATTCACACACGTATATGTGTACGTATATATGTGTTTTTATATATATACCTGAATTAAATGCTGCATACATTGTGTAGTCCTGTGAGTAGCCTGAGTTATTTGGTGTATTAGACAGCAGTCAGCTCCTATCTGGCTTTAATGAGTATTTGTTAATGCATATGTATTAAATGAACGCTGACTGAGTCAAATACAAGTGATCCTATCAGTAATATTACAGAGGATAAACCTAACTGCTCAGCTAAATGTATTGCGCTGCTCTCCTTCTCTACCTGCCATTTCCAGGCTCCAAGCCTAGAAAACAATCCTGCTACACAACTATCTACAAGCATGGACTAGAGTCACAGGGGTGATTTGGGCTGCAATAGCACCCTGTGATATTTAACTTTTTGGCTAGTGTTCATAACATCCCAATTACACAGGGGACACAGAAGAGGTAGGACACCTGTAAGATGAAAAGCCAGCGCATGGAGCGCAGCATGCCCCAGGCAGCTGCTAGAAAAGCTGCCAGGGAGGGTAGAGCCCAGCCCCACTCCCCATGAGGGCTTTAACACTTCTTTGCAAATATTCTTACTAATCCCATCTTTAAAAAAAAAAAGGTGGGAGGTTTTTCAGCTCTTTGAAGGTATACAGGAAGTGGGAACAGGAGATCCTCTCTGTAGACCCATACATGACTCATAACTTTCTGGTTTGGTTCATTTAGGTGTTGTGTTTGGTTTACATCGCTGCTACTTTCACTCACTGGTTTAGTGGTTAAAATACTCAGCCAAGATGTGGGAAGCTCTCGTTCAGCCCCTTCCTCCGCCCAGAAGCAGTTGCAGGCTCTCACTGCCCTCTCAGCTCCACCTGCGGAAGCTCTCCCTTTTTTCATACGGAGTCTGTAAAAATTTATTGGGTCAAGTCAGTGTGAGTCTCCAGCCTAGAGGTCACCACTCATCAGCAGAGGTAGAAAAGCCCTTTCCCATCCTTGATCCTATAGTTATTGAATACCAAATGCCAAAACGTTCCCTGCAGCACGTTCCCTGCCACCAAGACTTCCTAATCTGCCTGTCATAGGGGCCAGCACCTCCCCTCTCCCTGGCTGCTGTGGCTTGGGAGGTGACAGACACTTAGGGACTTTGATGATTGCAGGTGTGGAAAAGCAGGAGGTAACAGGGTCAGGGCAGGCTGCTGTGAGTACACCTGAATATTGGGTTATGGGGTTGTCTGAGGCTCCTCTTAGATGTGTGCGGTGGTGTGTAATCTGCACTGCTGTAAGAGATACAACAGGAATTAAAATAAAAGGTAGTCTCATTAGTCTTTTTAAAAATATATGAGGTCTGTATGAGTCCAAAACTTCCTAGTGGATGCTAAATTTTCTGTTGATGATCCTGCAAATGACACTGCTCTGTGCTGTTAGAGGCCCTTAGCTATGCTAATACAATAAAACATTTGCTTAAGGTGAAAGGGTTTTCCTGGAATAGCATTTGGGAAATGTAGGGCAGAGGAACAAAAGAAACTGAGTAAAGAAAAGCTCTCCACATTTTTATTCCTTTCCAGCCCAACACAACACGCACTTCTCTGAAGAAGTCCCCTTGACTTCCCACCCAGCCACCAGCCATTTTGTCTTTGACATTCTCTCTAGGTACCTTGGCTTTTCTGCTCTTATGGATGTACTTTTCCATTTCTGCTCTCACCATATAAAACTGCAAACTCTTCACAGTGATGCACTTGACTAGCTGAACTCAAAGAAAAGCATCACAGAGCCCATCCTTAACTACACGGCAGACTGGTCCTTCCCGCTGACGTTGTAGCCACTACCTCATCTCCTTGAATTTCTAAGCAGTAAAGCAGCAAGAGACCTGCCCTAGCAGGGAGATGGGCTTCAGCCAGCAGAAACCAATAACGGCACAAGTATTTTGCTGCATCAGATCCCTGGCAGCACCGCAGTTACATATAATCCCGATGGTTATCTCCTTTCCTGGGGTGCTCTGTGGGTGCAGCACAGGGCAGACGTGTTTCACCAAGTCAGCGCCAGCCCATGCCAACTCACCCTTTTATTCAGCAGCGACGAGCAGCATCTCTTCCAGCATTTCTTACAGCAACCTGCCCGTGGTATTACCCAGAGTGAAATGGAGACACAATTCACCCTCTGCTGCTGTCTGGCATGGGGCAGTGCGTCTTTCCTCTCCCCTCCCCATGCCTTACGGCCCTGCTTTCCCCTAGGCTCTGGAGGAACAATCCCCGCCTTGTTCCCACTCAGTGACCTGGTGCTGGGATTAACACGCATGAGCAGCTGCATCATCTGCACGGGGAAAAAAATGCTGGGGCTGTGGCCAGGGGTAAGTGGCCAGGGCAAAGGCGGGTGCACTTACACCCGGCCACAGCCATCTGCTGGGATGGATGGAGATTTAACATAACCCAGGAAAGACATTGCAAAAAAACCCCAACCAACGCACCCTGATTTTTGAGCAGGATGGAAAGAAGAGGCTGATCTACGGGGTTTCTTGGGTGGAAAGGGCATCTGCAGGGAAAGCCTTGTACAGTGTTGCTGGTGGGGCTGGGGGGAGGAGGACTGCACAGACGTAGGGGTCAAATAGGTGATATTTAGAGCAGCAGAGCCCCAGATGACTTGTCCTGTAGCTGCGAGCTTGATTTCAACAACAGCAACAATAATAACAAAAATATAGGCCATTTGTGGGGTGCTGTGAAGAACCTCAGCCCTGCCCAAGGCCATGCGCCCCAGGGAGTGGGATCTGGGAAACATAAGTGTCAATGGGGGGAACATATCAAGGCCATCAAAGCGTTTTGCACTGATCACCAAACAGGGAGCCTATGGGAGCAGTTTCTGGCCTGTACCTGGGGAGCAGTTGGGGGCCCCAGGGAAGGAGCCTGCCCTTCACCCTCTGTGACTTTCTCAGGGCTGTGCCAGCACTTCCAGAGGGCTATGTTTTTCAGCTGCTGAAAAGATGATGTCAAGGGTTGAATCCTTAGAAATTTTCTAGAAATACTGTTTATACCCATGTGTAGTTTAATGCAGGCAAGCAGCTGCAGCTGGATCTGACTTTCTGCCCTGGCTGGAGATGAGGGCGGTTCTCTGCTTGTCTTGCTGGAAAGCCCTAAGGGAAAGCAAGGGAGGCAACAGCATCCACCCACTGCTTCATTTGACTGTCCGAGCATCACCATTTTCAAGTGCTAGCAGGATGCCGCTATTAGGCAGGATGAAGAAACACTGCTCTGAATGCTCTCAGAGCCAAACACTGGCCCTTGAAGCCGAGGCAAGAGCCACCCCACAACACAGGCCAGGTTACCTGCAGGTCCCCTGCTTCAGACATGGCTTGTGCCTGAGTAGACATACCTGGCAAAATCTCTGGTAAGAACAACTTGGTGGTGCTAACTTCACAGGGGTCTTTAGGCATCAGAGTGCACTTAGAGAAAGTTGTAATTTCAGTCTATATCATTTCACCTTAACCTTTAGGCACACTTTGGGAGTGCCTCTCAGCCCCGAGAACTGGAGCAAGCCCTGCTGCTGTGGACAGTGTTTGGGACCGCTGCCTGGCTGGATAGCAGAGGGAGGGCTGTGAAGATTTGCTCTGTGGTGCTGCTTCTCCACGGTCCATGCCCTCAGCCTGCCCATGATGCCTACAGCCTAGCAGAGGATGGGAGCAATGCACGACCAGCGAAAAGGACTCTCAAGACACCATGTGCATCTGTGTTATTCTCTTCCATGAGCTTCCATGGCAGATATAGCTGTCAACAGATTTTTGTTCCTATCCGTCATTTACTGTATCGAACTAGAAAACTCAGAATGGGTTACAGAAAAAAAGAGTTATTAGCTGCTTCAGTAATTTAAATTATCTGCTCCCCCTTACTCCACTTCTTGTGGAGTTATGTTGACATTCGAAAAAAAAAGTCCTGTTGCTATAGCTACCAAGATGAGCTTCCAGCCATGAGATTATGATCAATAAAACATGCCAGATGTGGCTCCAAGAGCTTTCATTAATAAAAAAAACAAGTGTGATGAGAATCTTTAGAATAATTCTAGGGGACATGAATGAGATGCTTTTACAGAACTAATCTGACGAAAAGAAAAAAGCAACTAGCACACATAAGATTTTATCCCAAGTGCCAACTGAAACACTGCTCTCACTGAGAACACATGCAGCAAAATAGTCTTTCAGAAACACGCGACATGTACATATGAGCACAAGTGAAAGGGGAACCCTTGGTCCTTCCCTTCCTGCAGAACTGCTGATGTGCAGAACAAAACCCTGGGGCAAGTCATAATAATGAAGGCTGAATTCCCAGTCCTTGCAAAATCTCTCCTCCTTTGCAAGCTGTCTCAAGAGCTCAGTATCTTGTTCCCTCTAGAGTATCTACCCATATATATTATAAATGCAAAAGAAAGATGCATTCACTGTTGGGTCTAATGAAGGCCCACCAGCTATGCATCCAGTGGGAGAGCACAAAAGCAGCAGAGGAGAAACAGAGAGAGAAGCCTGAGAGCCAGGTCTTGCCTCAGGGCCAGCAGCTCCCTTTCCAGCAGCATGGCAGGGTGCTGAAGGGCTCTGGTCGCCCTTCAGGCTTCAACAGCCTCTACAGTCTCCCTGCTGTGGATATCTGCTCTTGTCTGTTGGAGCTCTCAGTTTCCAAACACCTCTGAGTCTGGGTTTGGTTCTCTACAGCCTTGCCTTATCCTGGGTTGCCAAGCTCTGACCAAAGGACATGACAAAGCCAAGCTCCGCCATTCGCCAGGCTGGCAGCCTGATCTCTACCAGCTTCTTAAACCAAGCATGTGAACCATGGATGCTCGTCTTCATCTCCATGCATACTTACACTCCTGCACTGAGATGTGGGTACAGTTATCCTCCCCGACAGCTCCTGCACAGATTCCCCTTACAGCTGGATGAAGAGTAGAAAATTTTAATTAAAATTGACTTGTGCTTTTATGCTTATTTTTATGTGCTTTGGCTCTATTTTTATGCATATTCTCTCATTTCCTGGTTCCTAGCTCATTTTCACCTGTGTGTCTCCAGGTTAATAAAGTTGCTCCAAGCTGCATGGATGCTTTGAGTCCAATTTGAACACTCTCTGCATCTCTGATTAGCCCATAACAGGCAAGGTACTTGTTTGCTGCCATATTGTCACTGAATTATCCTGCACTGGAACTGGATGCCACTGCTTGTCACCATGGGAATGAAACATTAATTTAATGCTATCTGCATTTATTAGAGAGCAAGCCCATTGTATGGGCTGCCAAGGGAAACTGGCGGTCCTTGACAACGACACGGGGGGAAAAAATCCATTTCTCATCAGGAATGGCCCTTCCCAACTCTCCCCTGTGCTGCTCGTGTATCTGTGGATCAATGGAGATGAATCAGATGGAAATGAGAGAAATAAACAAGAGTGTCTCAAAACTTCACATATGAGCGGATTAGATAATGACTCACCCCCTGCACAGGTCTGACTTTCGGCATCAGTTCAAATAAAGATACCAAAGTTTGTGACATTTCCAAGTATCTCCCTGAAAAAGAATGATTTAAATAAGGGGTGGAAAATGCCTAAGAGAATATTCTGGTACTTATTCAGAAACATAATATGCAGCTTTTCACAATATTTTAATGTCAAGATTCAATTCTTTGCAGCTTCTTTGCAGAGTTTTACAATCACCACTTAACCTATCACGATATTGAATGACACACAGGGGATCTGCTCCCAGTGCATTTCTTTGTGACAAATGGCACTTGTGCTGCATGATGGTAGCAGAGCTAGTTGGGTGTTTAGCCTAAGTATGAGTTCTACTGGTTTCACTGAAATGACTTTATAGAGGCCAGAGATGGGGGAAGTCCGCAGTGATACTACACCTGAAGACAGTCCTCAGGGTTTCTCCCTGTCAGGACAGGCCGGTGGGTGCACCAGGATGGGCGGGAACCGGAGTGCTGC
>VZZY01022483.1:70714-111822 GCA_013400335.1 Eurystomus gularis
CTCCGTCGCCAGCGGGCGGGGCCGCGGCCTGGCTGCGGAGCGCGGCGTTCCGAGCAGAGGCGGGAAAGAGGCCCCGGGCAAGGAGGGCGCGGGGCGTACCTGAAATCCAGACAGGGAAAGCGATTAGGCATGATTAATCTACGATTGGATTTAGGACTGACTGCTAGACAATGTGGCTTCCTTGATAAGAGGGATAATCCTGTCAGAAATAGATGGTAAAGAATGGTGAACTACTGGTTTGGTTGGCAAACCGAGAAGAACTGCCTGGAACTGCCAAGATTAGGGAAGACCTAGGCAAGAGGTGATCCTGGCAGGGGGAGATCATGACCGCCGACCCATGGGCCACCTACCCAAATTATACCACCTACTCAAAAGAGAACAATGGAAGAAGATGACACCTGCACACTAATTTAAATTAGAAGTGAGGAGATCAGAACCAATCAATAACAATGAATATGTAGTACGTATTTGAATTCGTAACGATAAGTGTATAAATACAGAAATTTCTTGAGCTAGGTTGTGCTGTGGGACAGGCACCCACCCATGCACATCAGTGAAAGAAACTTAGAATACCTCCACTTGGTGTGTTACTGGCTCACACTAGGACCCAGATTTGGGACAACAGGAATATGAATTTCTTTCAGGAAAAGCAGGCAACTCCTCCCTTCCCCCAGCACAGTGAGAAGTCACTCACACCAGGATCTCAAGGTGGGCAGTGGGAAGCCCTCCAGTCTCATGAAGAAAGGCGACAGGGGCTGAGGTTGGTAGCAGCAGGACCAGGACTCCTGTCTGACTGTTGGCGAGCAAAGGGAGCTGCACTGCCTCTGCAAAATAACCCACTAGAACATGGAAATCTGACAAAGCACAGCTCTGAGGGTGCATATGAGAGGATACCCTCTCCCAAAGGAGCTTCCCTCTTCCATCAGCAGTGGAAACTGGGGGTCAATCCCTTGCTACAGTCTCCACTGCAAGCCAGGCCCTAGAAACTGCAGTTGATCACCATGCAGCTGCACATAGCTGACACTAAAACCAGAAAGGCCTCACAGGAAGCTGTGGTTGAAACCAGCTTTCTGGGGCAGCAGACTAAGATCTGTCATGGTTTCTCCTGAAGAGTATTTCTTGCAGTACAAGCATTTAAAGACTCATTTACACTCTCTCAGGGAAAAAAAAAAAACAAAACAAACCAAAAAAAAACCAACAAAAAAACCCCAAAAACACCACGAAAAAAACAGCACAAAATACTCTGCAAATACCCTTGTCCATAGGATGCTGCTGAGTGATCGTGTCAACCACCTGCCCTGGCAGCACACCCACCCAGCACCACCCCTTCCCCATGGGCTAATCGGAACAAGACCTGTTGATGGAGGCAATAGCAAACAGGATAATACCAACATTTACACTTTCCTGAGCTAATTTACTTTTTAACACACATTTTAATGCGGCTGCTGCTGCTGACAAAAGCTGAATCGAAGCATCCACTGGAAGAGCAAGTGGCTATCTCCAACACAGTGTTATCAGCTGTGAAGTGTATTTGCCTCCAGCTGCAGGAGACAATTTGTCTTTCAGATGTACAGATGAACTGGCAGTTCTCAGAACCTCTAATCTGCAGATTGAAATATTTAAAGAACAAGTGTGGAATGTAAGTGCATCTATGTTCTCTCAGCTGCAGGTAGGTCTGAATTAAGGCAATGTCCTCAGTTCTGCTCCTGGAAAAATGAACTACAGCTGTGTCTAACCTGACTTCAGCTTACTCCAGAACACAACCATTTAAAGAACAAATGAAAGAAAAAAAGAAACACTTTGAATAGGATGTAGCAATAATCTGGCATATCCAGCTGCCAATTACAGCTACGAAATAACTACATGTAGACACAGCTTGAGCAGGGTTGGGTTTGTTGGTGAGGGTTTGGAGATGTGTTTTTCAGGTCTTTTGGCAGAGATCAGCACTCTGGAAACAGCTGCCTTGAGCAAAGGAGGAAAACTCTCCTTTAAGAGAAAGGATGCCTGTGTCAATATCCTATACCAAAGGAGAGTTCTGTCAAGGGTGTCACTTACTACATCGAAGATAGGATGGAAGATGATGCTTAAAACAAAACTAAACATAGACAATCAAGAGAAGCCATTAAAAATGGCTGTTAACATATTGATGAACTACAGTGAGCACATGCCTTGGTGAGAGGTCACAGTAACCCCAGAGAGAAGGGGTTCCCATTCTGACACACTGTGGCTGTCATCAACTGCTGAACAAGTTCCACAGGCATCAACTGCTGGGTTTGTTATTTCCTCTCTTCCTCAGTTCAGATTTTTTTGTGTGTGGTTTTTTTCTATCATGAACAGTCTTTTGAAGACTTTAAGACTTACATATTCATATTTGTGTGGGGGAAATCTGACTTGTATTTACAAACACTGGAATACCAGGTTAGAGACATCAAGTGATCACAATTTACATAGATATAAGCAGTGCTGAAACCTATCAAGTGAAAAGTGTTATATGGAGACAACAAGTGTAGAGAATGAACAAAAGCACCAAGTTCAAAGATTTTTCTTCTCTTTATTTAAACACAAATACATTTACAGCATGCAGGTAAGTTAAAACTATATGGCGTCTTCCCCAAACCAATTGTTTTAATGCATCTTAAGTGTACTGAAGTTAAATCATATTCCACAGGTTCCATTTGTCCTCATGTCAAATTTAGAGTTACGCACAGTAGTGAGTCAGCATTTAAGTTACGTAAATAATTTAGTTGTTCACCAGAAATAAATATTATTTCACCAAGTTCTTATCCTAAACCGTCTTTTAAAAAATATCATCTAGAGGAACATAAAAATAAGCATCATTCAAAGACTGCAAGTTGAAACAGCAGTGTTGAACATTCCCCGTATAGACTGAATATTTTAATTTACAAAAAACAGTAATTGTCCTGTCCAGCTGACCTCTGACAGCCAAACCAGAAACCAACAAAAGTTGTGTGGTCTTTTTTTAAAATTTTTTACATTTTAAGAGGCAGTTCTTGGTAAACTTCATAAGAGGTTTAAAATAATAGAAAAAAAAAAGTAGTTTAAATACAAAAAGGTGATATAAACTGAGCTACAGGCTAGTTACCATTTATTTTTTTTAAACACAGCAATTTTCAGCACCAAAACCCATGGTAATTACCTACAGGAATGAAACCCCCATTCACAGGCATGAGAAAAAAATCCTGCTTCATTTAATGTGTTTTAAAGAAAGTGGGTTTTTTGTTATGATTGCATATTAACAAATGAAGGTCTGAAAACCTGTAGTTAATGCAGAGAAAGATAATGGACAGTGCTGTTCTGGTTCTGAGAAAATGCAATCAAAACAGACTGCTATTCCTTTATTTATCTTTCCCTCAGCACGTTGTCTTTAGTCGAGCCCTAAAACAGCTGCAAGTTTGGAGTGTCTGGCAGCCTTAATGAACAAAATAGTCTCAAAAGGTGAAAACTCCAGAGAGTGAGATTTCTGACTGATACGCTCGACTTAAAAAAAATCAAACTATAAAAGTTCAGACTACTGTAGATATAGAAAAAAGTGGTTCAAGGTCTAAAATCTGACTACACTCCATCATAGGATAAATATTTTGTCTATTTATAATATAAAAGTTGAAAGTGATTTGCTGTCAAGAACAGCCAACGAAGTCTCTATCGTTTCCACGCCAACTGGTGAGTAGCCAGCAAAAAATTCAAGCCAGCACACAAAGTGGTACCAACTGGGTCTTGAAAGCTCACCGGATTCTTTCAGTTATGTTAAGTTCCTTCTTTCTCAAAGACCTGGTAACTAATTTATATCCAGAAGGCAGCTGTTCTAAAACTTATAGTGGCTAAACCCTATTAATAAGTTAGGCAAATTATACTAGAAAATTTTAAAGCCCAGATTCAGCTCAGTGGGAGTACTGGAGCTCAAAAGAAAACAAAACAAAACAAAAAGCCAACCCATGTTTCATTTTGTTAGCCACTTTACAGGACTTTATTGCAAAGAGAAGAAAAATATTCAACAACTACTACTTTGGACATTTCATAGACCTACTTACAAATGGATTACAAATACAACTCAGGGTAGCACTTTATTTTTTTTTTAAATGTGTCTGGAATTTCCAGATACATCAGTTTTAAAAACTTGTATCCTTTATTAGTGTATCTGAATTCATTGGCCAGTTGCTGAAAAATTTAATTGAAAGTTAAAATTTTAGCCAAAAATTCCAGTACTGTGTATGTAGTGGAAGAAAGTTAAATTTTAGATTGAGCTCATTTCACTATTATAAAATAGCAAAAGTGAACCGTCACAGATACAGACAAATGGACAGCCAGGCTCAGCGGAATGAAGCAGAATGTTTTCACTCCACCAGACTGCACTGTGTGTAAAATCAGGAGCAGGACAGATGGGATAACCCATTGCCAAAGTCTTTTTTTGTAAACTTCGGTTTACTCTTATTACTGTACAATATGTAATTCTAAACTACCCGACAAACGGGCGTTTCACCAGATCACAGTTAAACAGCCTTGTTCACACTGAACTCTTCAGGTGGGCGGTGTAGCGATCGCGGTGCCTCGTGGCAGCTGTCGTAGGCACACTTCAGTATTCTTACACTGTACAAATAAATTTAGTTCCAATGCTCTGTGTAGCATTCCAAAAGAAAACCGTAGAGTGCCGTTCTAATTTGGTGGGACACGTAGTGTTATGTGAAGGGATAAAAATGAAAGTATACTTAAACACTGTTGCACATTCCCTAAGACAGTAAGATGTACACAAAGTAAGCTAGAAAGTCTGAACTAAGATTCTCTCAACATACATTCAGCTTGGCACAGTGCAGACTAAATTTAAGACATGAAAGACAAACTGTGTAATGAGCAGAGCTACACTTTAAGTAACATGTCATTTTTCAAGACGCCAAAATTGCACTCTAGTTTTTTTTTGGGGGGGGAAATCAGTTAGCAGAATTTGTAGAAGGGGGAAGAGCTGTACAGGCCAGGTATAATTTATACATTTTCAAAAAATAATCCTACAGTCCCCAAAGGGAGATATTATTGTCATGGAATGACTCCCTCTACACAATATCCAGTCCTCCTCACGCCGCATTTACTTTTCAGCAACTGTAAAAGAGAAAAATAACAGGTAAGTGTTTGTACCACATAAGCCAAAAAAGCCAAGATATTTACATTTACAGTAGACTGTATTCACCTTTTACACAGCCTTTAAAAACCAAGTTCTCAGACCACTCAGGTAAGTGCTAATAAAGCATCTGCTTTAGAATAAGAAATTATGCATCACAAAGCTTTTAAGCAATGCTGTCTGTTACCAACAAGTTTACAGTATGATAAACCAAGTACGCAATCTTGATTGCCTTAGCAGAGTAAACATTACAAACAAACCAGTCCTAACCCAGCGCCATTTCCCATGACTGCTGCTACTTTTCCAGGCCAGTGAGAACTGTCTGAATACCACCTACCAGCTGCAAAGTTTTGGGATGATGAAATGGGAATGAAGAGATCATTTGGCATTAATCACCCTAAAAAAGAGTTTGATTTGCATAGGGAAATAATTTACCATCTCTGTATTTCTTTAATGTTTCCAGAATAATTTGTTAAGTCATGGTCTCCAAATGTAAAACAGGACATCATGTTCCTGCTGTACCAAAATTTCCTCTCTAACCAGAAGTTCAGATACTTACTATCTGTATTCATCCTCAAAAACGTGTCACAGACATTGATACAGAAAAAGCATGATGCTGGCTATCCAAATATTCACAAACTCAGAAAAAAATTTATATTCAATAACAAAAAAAATTCAGAAAAGTTTTGTTCCTTTACTTCCGTAAGGGACAGGTTCTTCCAAAAGTCAGATAAAGTTGGGAATAAATTACATCCACTCTCCTGCCTTTAAGTGCTAAACTCTGCTTGGTTCTACGGCAATAGGTTACATGCTGATATTAAAAGAATTATATGAGGTTTACAACTGCGTAAGGGATTCTGTAAGCATATTGCATGGGAGCTTTTTGGTCTGTTTGTTAAAGAGGTGTTCTAGTCAATACTTAGCAATTTGCCAGTCCTTCATGGTTTATCTACACATAGTACACAAGTCAAAGTGCCAAGTCTCCTATTTAAATTCACCCGGACAAACAGTGAAAGTTCTTCTCCAAAACGAGATACAAGCTCAAAAATTATTTATTGCTGATGATATCAACTACTGTAAGTACTCTTAAAGAAGTATGAGACTAAAAAGGCTTTCTTCAGTTGGAACTCCAGGCAACACCAGAGCGTGTGCAAACTCACACTAAAGTAGGCATCTAAAACATGTTGTGTCAATCATATTGTGAAATGTCTCCACATTGGACAGCTGAGCTAGACTGTCTTTGCAGTCAAAGCAGCTATCTGAACATTTATTTCACTGTATCAGCATAATCAAGAATCCATGAACTGCCAAGCTCCTTGGACATTCCAGGTAAATGTTATTCAAGGTTAAAGTGCACATCACTCAGCCTCTTACTCAGAGCCACTACTGAGCAGAACCAGGTACCCTCACCAGTGCTACAGCCTGGTTTTCTCGGAACTGGAGAGAAAGCTTTGAGAAGTCAGTCAGCTAATAAAAACAAACAAACGGAACCAAGATTAAGGTAAGCTGCTCTGGAGCCCTTCAGAAGAGAAACACTTCGGATTCAAGTACCACACAATCATTTTCGGAGTATTTTCAAACTGAACATGCAGATATCCTTAACTAAGGGAATACCTATAGGACATTTATACAAATGCTCAAAAGTGAAGACGATGACAGAGAAGGCAGTAAAGCATCACTGTGAGGTGACCGACAGACCAGCTATAATGCAGACATTAATTAAAAAGAGATGTGATTCTGTGAGCAACTTACGCATAAAGTACCAGACTACATGTAATTACTTAGGAGATCAGAGACATTTTCAAATAAGTGCACATACTAATTTCAATTACTGTAACTATTTTAACTGGGCTAACATTTTAAATTTACTGCATGAAGACATGAATTTTTCTGTTAAATACTTCCAAATTACTGAAATGTGAAGCAGTGTGCAAACAGAGTAAGAACAACACATAAACAATGTATAAGAACAGGGTCATTTTTTATTTCACTGTATATTTTCTGAAGAAACCCATATTTTAAAGGATAACAGAAAGCCGAAAGAATTGAAACTGTCCACTCCTTTCCCAAACAGTAGCTATCTCTGCCACGACTGGTAACTATATCCAATTGACTGTTTTCACATTTTGTCCTACTTCTGCAGAACAACCCCAGAACCACCATTTTACAACAAACACCAGTTTTAGAACGAAAGCAGCAGCAGCATTAGTCAGACATACATGTACACTGTTCCCCTAACTAAAAAATTCTGTAAAAAAAGAAGTTAATATGATTATTCGAGTGATTTTATGCTGCAGAATGAACTGTAATAAAACTAACACAAAGTGATTTAATCGCGCATTAAAAAACCCTACAATACAAACTTACACTTTGTCTTGCCGTCCTCCACCTCCACGCAGTGCAACGGGCTGGCTGTTCTGAGTGAATGCACCTCCACCACGAATTGCACTTGGATGAGTGGGAGAAGCTGCGGGATGCTGGCCAGGACGGATAGGCTTAGCTGCATGGAAAGAAACATGACTTACAAATATATACATCACATTTTTACCTTTGATGATTCAAATTTACTAATGCTTTAGTTTACAATATCCCAACTGCAATAATCAAAACTGAATGCACTTTGGATAAGAAAACAAGGTTCAGAGGTGGGATTCTGAGAACCTACCAGATCAGTGTCAACTATAACAAGCCCTGAAAAACAGACACGTTTTGCTTTTATTGTCCTTATTAGAATTAAAGCTAGCAAAGCTTTTGATTATAGTCTTCACATGTATGATCTGCCCCACCTAATGTATTTCCCTGTGAGAATCTAGTTCTTGGCCATAAGAACTCCAATAAGACCTATCGCCAGACAGAGTTTCATGAGGGTCATGTTTCCGTAAGGAACCATTGTACCCTGCTCTATTTCCCACATCTACTTGATTGATAAGCCACTAGGTTACTGTGCTCTGCAAGTGGTTCTGTGTACCGATCACTCCACAGACAATGCTGCTTCTTCACACAATATGAAAATGAATCCTGCTTTATTACTGAGCTCACTCAAAACCAGTCGTTTTGGCAGGTAAGTCACAAGCTGCATACACTTTGATAAACTATTGTCAATCAGTTTTGCATTAGCTCTTAACAGGACATGCACAGCAGTATGACTTCACAAAGTTCTCCAATGTTAAACAGAAGCATTTGAAGTCTCACCAGGTAAGAGTGGATATAAAGTACCTACAGGTGGCAACTGCATCAGAGAAACATCTCAATTTCTTAGATCAAGAAAACTGATCTCTAGTAAGGCATGACTAGTTCATCTAGATAATTAAGAACAACAGGCTTTATACCCATGGTAAACTCAATAGAGAATTCTGTTTGTCTTCCTGGAGATCTCTTGAAATGAGAGGAGACAGGAAAGCATCCGCCTTCAAGCCACCACTTAAAGCGACCAAGAAAAAAAGTTGTAACTTTATTCTGCAACAGCTTGTTGCAGACTTACAGAATATGAGCAAAGTTTAACTGCAATGCTCTTTTCAGTTGCATTAGCACTTAAGAGAAGGATATTGATTACTGAAGTCCTGACACGGGACAACAAAAGGGCTGGAACACATAGTTACTTTACACCAATAATGTACTAAGCACGGTTAAGTCCTCCTCGGGTCACACTCTCTCTTGGCCCTCAGCACTTGACAGCATAACAGCCAGCAGAGAACCGAGGGAATATGTCTGTATTCCCACCACACAGCAGGAAACACTACTAGCTACTACAGTTTTCTGGTTTTTTCCATTCTTCTTCCCTAGGGAGGGCTACAGAGTACTCTGCTTTGGAACAAAGAATCAAAAAGGTCATTAGAGATTCTCAGAATGTTACTTGTGGGTTTCTGTTAGATCAAGAGACAGCAAGACAAGTTTGTAGTTCTTGTTTAAGGTAATGGCTTAGTCTCTCCTCACTTTGGAATATCTATTTAGTCCTAGAAATTTAAAGTGCAATGGGAACGATGTTAGAGACTTACGACTCACATTCAGCGTATTTTTTTTCTAGGAAATGGAATGCACATTCAGGCTAGAGTTCTATGTTGGTGAGCCTTTCCCAGCGTGTACACGAATCCATCTACCCAGGCAGAGAGCCATTTGAAATTAATAAAGAACCCCGAACAACCACACACCACCACCCATACAGACTTACATTTTGGTTAATAGACTGTAACTCATGGTAGAAAACGCACCATGTTAACACATGCAGTTCCAACTAGGGTTGCAAGATGCACACGTGCATAAACATTAAAAAAATCTGGAGACAGATGAAGTTTTAGGGGGCAAGGGATTATTTACTAACCAATTTGCGCAGAATGTCCTCTTCTGGCCATATTCTTGGATCTTACAGCTTCCTTTATGCGATCTACTTCTTGCTGATACCGTTTGCGATCACGAGAAGCATTCTCTTTAGCTTCCTTCAGTGCAGACTCCAAAGCCTTAACTCTTTCAGCTGTAGCTCTCAGTCGCTTCTCCAGTTTAGGAAGTTCACAGCGAAGATCTGCATTATCACGTACCAGCTACAAAACCAGAATCAATTATTTCCTTGGTATCTCTCTTCACAGGGAGAGACAACCAAACACCCTCATTCCCCTAAACAGGTGAAGTGGTGCGGCTACTGTATTATCTTTGCTTAAGTTCTTAGTAAATCTAATGGTTCATCAGCAAGATTGTCATTTGCAAATCAGTTACTGTGGAAGAACATGTCAACAAGTGCCAACACAGGCACTCACAGTCTACATTCTTCTTCGGACAGGCAAGCATCCCCTAGACTGATACTAACTCCAAGCACTAACTTGGATCTTCTTCAGTTTAAATGCAGCTACTTTGTTACATACTGACACATACTTAAAATACCGATTAACTTACAGGAAAACTTTTCTCTATGTTTTTTTTTTTGAAGACACACAGTCAAGATGCAGAAGTACTTAATTATATAATAGTTACTTTATGACCAATATGCATTCAGTCACTTCTACAATAATGTACCTTGAGTAGTTTGTTTTTAATTAAAACTTGAAATTAAGCCTCACTGTACCTGCTTGTGAACCTTTGTAAGCTGTTCAAGATTATTCTCAAGGAAGGAAATCTTCTGTTTCTGTGCAGCACTGCCTCCTGTATCATCTGAGTCAATCTCGGCACTCTGCAGTAACAAAGGCACAGAGAGGGAGAGAGGAGGCTGAATACAAATCTGAACTTGCACGTTAAGATCAAGCCAGAATAATTACACCGTGCAAAGATCAACTCCTAATTCAGTTCTCAACTGAAATTTATGTAGCATCCTCAGAAACATCAAGTTTCACTACAGCACCACGTTACCTTTTTCACTCTAGTAGCCAGATCTTGAACAAAGAGCTTCCGAAGATTGTGAAGAGTCTGAAGTTCTTTTGCCTAAGGTTAAGGAAAAGAAATTGTTAAAAAAGAACAGCAACAAAACAAACAAAAACCCTACAACAAACTCAAGGGAAAAAAAAAGGCAAGTACTGACATTTGCTTTGGAATATGTGCTATCTTACCACAGTCTCTTCCAAACCCTTTAAGTCTTGCCTCGCTTGTTCCCGTCTGTCCTGCATAACCCTAAAAGAGAATAAATTCATCCTGAAACATCCCAGCAAAACTGGAAAACTTCATGTTTTAGAAGACTGAGTGAGAAACACTATATGGTACAAATTAAAAATGTCTTTCAGTTAAAGAACTCAATTAAGGATGCAACCAACAGATGACACCACACTAAGAAATCCATATGACTGGGGGGTTGAACTAGAGGCATGGCAGGAATAAAAGAGGGAAGTACTTTTAATATTAGAGGAATACAAACAAATGCATTCAGACGCATAAATTTTAAGTTCTAGAATGGGTAAAGAAAGCCTCAGTCAGGTTCAGTTTGAATACTTGGGTAGATCTTATCCTACAAATGTTCTCAGCTCTGACTAGCTGAGATGGTAAGTATCACATGACAGATTACGGATTTTTCTTTGGTTTTTTTTCTGACACTTCACCCCCCATTTGTCACAGCCAACATCACAAACAATCTCAGTTTACCTATACAACCTAATGATTATCACTTTACTTCTGTCCTCCTATTTAATGTAAGAGCATTTACTGCACTGCTAATGCTCTCTCTTGGAATTACTAAGATGACAGGATAAAGGAAAGGAATGTGGACTTTTCTTTTTATGACTTCAGTTTGGAATAGGAAGGCCAGGGACTGCGTGAAGTGTTCCTATTAAGTAGCCAAAAAGCTTTTTTTCCTCTTGAAATTTCTCCTCGCTCAGCCAGTTCCACTACTGGTTCACAGCTAAAGAATATCTCAGCATCCTATCCATTTTCCAGACATGACTGGAAAAGTAGTTCCAGACATCTTATACAACTCTTAAGTAGAAAAAAAAAAAAATTGAAGTGTGAATATTCTTTATTGTTTCTTGCCACAAACATTTATGATATACAACGGAAAATAATTTAATTTAAAAAGGCTGGGGCTGGACACAGAATACCGAACTAATTATTAATGCTTCTTTGCAACTCTTTTGAAGGTGAAAGTTTAATACAGCAAATGCCTTTAAAGGATCAATGCTGTGCATAGTTTAGCCTGCAAACTGAACTAAGAAGCAATACTGTGGTATATGAAACGTTACAAGACAAGAAAACCTATTGTAACTAATGTAACTTTTGTAATCATTGTGGCATATAAATAAATCAGAACAACATGGATTCACAAGACCAGGGTACAGTTAAAATTTCAGCCAATTAAACCATCATTGTATTTCACAGTAAGACCAAAAGGAAAAAAGAAAAAAGTAAGTGTTGCTTATTGGTTACCAGTACAGACCAATCAGGTCTCTGATAAAAACCTGAAAGCCACTTGTGTGTTTTTAAACATGGCCAAAAAGCATCCACTTTTTGAAAAGATTTTATCTGTAAAGATAAATTCATATATGTCAGAAAGGGGTCACTAGTGATATTCTAGAAACATCTCCAGAAGATTACAGTCAGATTTCTAGAAGCTGAGAACTACTTTTCAGCTTGACCCTTGGATACTTACCCGCAAGCAGAATTCAATTCTAATTTTTGCATTAACTTTTCACTCTCTAATTCACTAACACCCTGTACTCAGGTACTGAAGTATGTGGCTGTTTCATCTCCAGAATAAACCAGTTAGAACCACCTGATTAATTAAATTGCAAAAGAACTTTAAGAGTAAGGGGACACAAGAACAACAACAACAAAAAGTAAGGGAACAGTTAGAAGCCTCTTCCAGCCTTGCAGCATGCAATACTTCACTGCAAATTGAAAAGTTAGTGCAACCCATAGCATGTTAACAACGAAAAAGTTGTGGCCTTCGTATCTTTCATCATTTTACTTCCAATTTTAAATATTAAAGCAGTGCAAAGGTTTTTAAAAGTTAAGTTTAAGGCGGCTCTGGAGCTTCTCTCTTTAATAGGCCTATCATACAGTGAGAGCCACTTCATCATATTAGGTCACTAGTTACTAGAATTCAAGTGTCCCCCCACAAATTTGTTCTATGCACCATTATCACTTACGTAAGTTCATGCAGTTTTCTACTTTTTTCCTGATCAGTTGCTTTCAGCTTCTCATGCTCAACTCTAAGACGTTCCTGTTCAAGCATCATCTTCTGGTTTTGGCTAAACAAAAAACAAATAATTGTATCAACTGAACCTGTCAGACACTCAGTAAAGACACTGCAAGTGTCAAGGAAACCCTTGCCACTTCCTCCCCACCACACTGTGCTTCTGCGCTCACACAGCCCAGAGACATTTGGCAGTAGACTAGGATGATGACAACTACTTACTCTTGCAGTTCAGTGATAAGTTTCTCCTTTGCATCAACCTCATCTCTTAGGCTACTGATTTGTTTCTGATGTGTTTCACGATGGCTCTGAATTTGCTGCTCCACAGCTTGCTATTAGAAAAAAACAGTATATGCTTGAAGAAGTTGCTACACTTCCTTTTTATGGTTTTTTAAACAATGAAATTAACTTACCTTGACTTCATTTGCAGTTTGAACCTTATTCAAGTGCTCTTTCTCCATCTCATGCACTTTTTCTAGTAGGGATAGAGGAGAGAAAACACATTTCAGCCAGGTAACTATGAGATCACAGGGAAGATGGAGTTAATTCCCTCTTCCCAACACCTTAAAATTTGGTAAAAGTCCCCTCCCACCACAAAGATCAATTAAATCACTAACATCTTCAATGCTATCCATAGTAGTTCTTTCAAACAGCAAAAGTGCTTTTCCATTGATTAATTCTACGTGTTCAGTAGCCAAAAGCCATTCTATAGTTCTGCCCCTCAATCTAAATGGAACAGAACAACTCCTTGTTTATCACTATGTACTTAACATGGGGGAGGTGGGTGGGGCGTAGGGAAGCAATTCCTACCCTGTGCTCGGAGCTGAACTAGTTCTTCATTAAGGGAATCCACAGACTCTTCCAGTTGTCTCTTCTTCTGTTCCACGTTCTGAAGGTATTCAGTCAATGACTTGATCTTGGCTTCATGCTTGTAGAATAGAAAGCTTCATTTACTTTGGAACTAGGTATCACAGAATTACATCTTACATTACACTTTATACTTATTTTTAAACAAGTAACCTGATCTCAAAACAAAAACTGCACCAACTCTAAGAAGAATATGACGACTGAAGTATATCTGTAAAGTCGTCTGTAAGAAAATGTCTTTATTCTGGATTGGAACAAAATACAATTTTGGTTGGGAGAAGAGATGTTTTTAATGTTAAATACTATCAGAGGCAAGAGAGGCCCACTGTATTTAGAAGATTGCACTAAAATATGCATCTCCTGATTTATAAAAAAAGATGACCACCTGTATGTGGAACAAAATATAGAAAAATTAAATTGCCTCTGTTGATCACAATTTTCAGACGTGTTAGAAGTCACATTACTGATCTTTTCTACCAAATGCAGTAAAATGACCTTTCTCACATTAGAAGTAAATGCAATCTGCTATGCAAGCGTACTGTAATTTTACTGTGCTATTGCAGCAAGTTGGAAGTGAGAGAGGTAGCAACAGCAGGCAGAGCCTGCACTAGCCACTGCTTCTGCAAGACTTGCGTTCCTAAAGGATCTCCTGATGGAGAACGTAAGGACCCTAGTATTTAATACAAGTGGCTACAAAAGCTACAGATACATTGCAGAAATTCTGACATCCTGTCCCACAATTACTCAGAAGCATCCAAATCAAAGAGAAGATTGAGGATACAGCTGAGCCTTGTGGCTATTTGATCACAATGTACTTTAAGGTGTCAGACAGAAATGGCAACTTCTTTCTCCCCAGCAGGTTAATGAATTCAAGGGAACATTTAGGAAGCACACCGTAAAGAAACATTTACCTGTGAGATACGGAGCTGGCAGGCAGCCAACTCCTTTTCATTTTCTTCCATTTTCTTATTGCTTTCAGTTTGTGTGCCTTCTAACTGTTTGCAACGTTTTACCATTGTTTTTACTTCTGATTTCATTTTGCTAATGTATAGTCTCGCAACAGTGAATTCTTCATCTATCATGCCAGTTCCCTCAGGCTGCTGGAAAGTGTGGAATGACATATTTAGAAAGCTCAGATAATGAAACAGAATTAAAGATGAGCTGGAGCAACTTAGAGCCCAGCACACACCCCCTGCCTCAGCTGATAATCAGAGCAGTTAAACACCAAAATGTAACTTTTAAAGTTTTCTGATTGCTTATTTAGAAGTTTGCACAAAGATAAAATGGGTAAAAAAGCTAAAATCAGGTAGAAAAGGGAAATACAATTCACGATAGATTTCTAACACTGCTTACATTGTTGTCCTACAGCAGTCTTCTAGATTCTCTTTCTATTTCAGTTCCTCATTCTAAGTATCGTCCTGATTGCCACTGTAGGTCAGCATTAGATCTCCAAGACGATGCTGTTGATTATGACCATTTCATAGAGCAGTTTAACAGTATGAATGAAAACTTGATACTTCAGAAAAAAATCACACCTGCTCTTCCTTGTCTGTGTAATCAAATTCTATTTGGGACCTGATCAAGTCACAGTGTAAGCAATGAATAAGCTTATGCCCAAAATATTAATATATATGAGGTATGTGTATTAATATGGTGGGTTTTTTACCATACTAAGAAGATGGACCTCACCTATCCACAACGTATGTGTGTAACACATAACATTAAAAATTGCACGGACAAATCCTTACCTTGACATCATTATTTCCTACTGCAATTCCTATCTCTGCGAGATCTTTTAGTAAGGAGGCCATCATTTCTGTTGCTCGTTTCTTCTGATGGTTGGTCA
Organism: Eurystomus gularis; assembly: GCA_013400335.1. NCBI lineage: Eukaryota > Metazoa > Chordata > Aves > Coraciiformes > Coraciidae > Eurystomus > Eurystomus gularis. The sequence goes on from VZZY01022483.1 coordinate 86,159, forward strand.
TTTCTTTAAGTTTCTGAAGCTCTGCATCTATACTGGCTAGAGTGACCTACAGTTGAAAGAAGTTACACTTTAATGAAGAAAACACACTCTTGTTTTTAGAACTAGTTGAATGTATTTCTTTAAATACAGCAACATACGGTTGCCTACTGAAATGCCACATTTTTATATCCAACACCAGATTGGTATCAACCTCTGTGAATATACCATATAGTAAAAAGTTTAGAAGTCCTAGAGTGCCAGTATTGCTTCTGAAAGAAATTTAAAGTACTGAGGATAGAGGCCTTCAGCTCACAAAATATTAGAACTCTGCAATAAAATTCACATCAACATTGTTAAACAATGTTGAGTTATACAGTTAAATATTGCAGAGAACAACATTTATAGGAAAAAGGTACATGGACAGCAGGTCCAACACTTCTCACTGTACTTTTGTAAAGGAAAACAAGAGCTCCACAGGCAAAGCTGAGATTAACTCTTTCCTACTTGCAAATCAAACAGCACTCAGTTCCAAGAGTTCATAAGCACTACACTTACTCTAGAGCAGTTTTTCAGCTATTCTGAGCTGCTGTGGTTGTAATGCCTGCACTTCAGCAGCCTGCACACCCAGCATTTGTTCTCCAGTTTTAAAAAAAACACCAGAAGTTACACAGCTGGGAAGTTTCAGCCAGTGATGCCGAAGGATGGCTGCTGCATGGGTTAGCTGTGACAGACTTAAGAACACCAAAGTGTCTTAATTTTACCACATCTCGGAACAGTTGTTGCCTTCTTGTAGACTGAGTTATTCATGACACTCAATGTATGTTAGTTATAATATCTAGAATCCTTTGAGTACCTATGAACTAATTAAACCAACAACAAATCAAACAAAAAGGAAAAAAACAAAGCACACATACAGTTAGCCTAATCCATAATTAATTTTAAATGCTGCTCAAAATTTAATGACCAGAGATCATCTAACTTCCAGCCAACCTTCAAGTGATGTAAGCTACCAATAAAGATTACTCAGCTCAGAATAGTCACAAGTTTGAAGAGCAGTTTCACGCTCTTGTGCACATCAATTTTAAAGCCAGTGTTCTATCTAGTCAAATCTTAATAGCTGAAAATGGAAAGCCACATTCACAGAAGACCCAGCCTAACTTGGTCTTCATCTTTAAGAACAGAGAAGAATGAGACTTGTGCCATTACATATTCTGCCTGTAATGCCAGCAAACATGCTGATCCTTAGCATTTTAGGATAGTGGGTAGAGTATTAACTGTTTTAAACTGATGGAAGTCTGCCAAATAATTGGCTACCAAAACTGTCGGTCAATTCAGAAACAACACAGCTTTGTAAGTAGCCGTGTGGTATTAGTTCTGTGGGACTGATGCTGTATCTGTGTTTTAACCACGGCAATTTTTTGGAACATGTCCTCAGTGTTCAGGACTACTCCTCTCAGAAAGTAAAAATAAACTGCCTATTTTTGAAGGCATCAAGGTCAGTTATTTTACGTGCCATAAATACAGCATGCCAAATACACATTCCTTTCAAGAAAAGCTATAGCACGCTCACTGCAATTTTGAGATTGGAAGAAGCAGATTCTTAAGTGAGAATTACCCCAATCACACAAGAAAGACAAACAGAACTGAGTCAGATCACTAGCATGTAATGGAAGTGTTAACTTCTGACATCTAGGATTTTTCTGCATACTCTTCAGGTAGTAAAATGTCATAGGTACTAAAAAGATGAGAGCTATCAAGGTTAATATTTACTGTGTATTTTTCTGAAGCTTACTGGTTTTAGAAAACCATCCTTCGCTAAAATTAAAGAAGTTTTAGACTTAGGCTCTCATTTTTCCTTGTAAAAAAACTTCAAGGAAGAAATATACGTAAGGCAAGAAAAGCTGTATTGAAGACTGTCGGGAATTTCTTATCCCGATTTCATACCGATTTTTGATTGAGTTCATCACTAAGCAGTTCGTATTCCTTTGCCTTATCTTCTACTTCCTGAGACTTCTGATCATAATTGACAGCTAGTTCTTCAAGGGCTTGTAACACCTCTTTCACTTCTTCTTTAGAGGCATCGTTTTCAGCCTGAAGGCGATTCAACTCTGCTTGCAGGTTGTCTTGGTCCCGTCTAGTCGATGCTAGAAGCTGCAACATTGACAGAGATTTATTTAAAAATTACAACAACAAATAATCATCAAGACAATTGATGACTGTCGAATCTTATTAACACTTTTAGCTGCTACAACAGCTGATATCTACATTTTTGTGTCTAGCATCATGCAGTAAAAATGATAAGGATAGGTAGTTCTTCAGCTTTTAAAAATATTTTCAAAATGGAAGTGATTAGAAATCAAGACACAAGGACAGCAACTGGAAATGCATGTGGAACTTTGCACGTTCTCAGAAAAGCCACTGAACACTCCTCACGAGTCTGAAATTGTCAACAGGGCAAGGACTCAACTTCCAGCACTTTAATGCTGTTAGCAGCTGAAGAATAACTAGACAAAGTGAATAGTCACTGAAGTGGGAGATTTATTTAAGATTAAATAGTAGCTTAAACTTCCTGAGTCCTCAAACCATTTCCCTCTTGCCATGTATGCAAAAATTTTTTTATTCTTTGTGCTATGTACAATTTTTCTCTAATACTAAATTAACAGTTTCATTACTAATAGGTATATTTCCCATTTCCTCGTTACACCCTGTCAACAATAGCATACAATCAACAATGCAAATACATATGAATTGTTTGAATACTCTAGCAAGTATGGTCTGAAGTAACACAGATATTTCCTTTCTCATTATGGGCCATTACATTTCCTGCCTTCCCCTTCTCCCTCTGTACAGCAACTGACCAAAAGTAACCTTTACAACAGATTGCTTACAGTACATCAAGGTATCTTCAGTTTGGACAAACTGCTGACTTTACACGTGGAAAACAACTGTGATGTCTTTGCATAAAATATTTCAGTTCCTTCAATCTTCAGGGATACTTAACATTCAAGTAACTGGGTTTAAGTTCAGCCATTAGCACAGTGTAAGTAAGGGGGGGAATGAACAGGCAGAGCTCTTAGATAAGGAATAAAAGAGAACTATTGTACAGTAGCAAGCCGTCATTCTGCTCCCTGGTCATAAACTGACCTACTCAGAACATCTTCAATTTCTTTAAAGGAAAGACAAACAAAGACAGAATAAAGATGCAAGAGCAAAACTCACCTCTTCCTGATCCAACATTTGTGTTTTCAGTTTTTCTACTAGTTGGCTTTGCTGATTAATTTCTTCATCCTGCAGTTGAAGTAAGACTGTGTTTTATAAACTGACAAAAACCACTCAGGAAAAATAATTTAAGAGACAGTAGATGTCAGACATCTAATCTTCCATAGTCTGAGACAATCACACAACTGAAAGCAATAAAAGTAAAAGAATAATCCTTTGGATTTCGCTGGCTGATCCATCAGGGTCTTAACCTGGCACATGTGCGTAAAACATCGAGCTTCAAAGACAAAACTCTTATACCTGTGGTTTTGCAAGCGTAGTGGGTCTGGCTCAGCTGGTTTCCCACATAGCAGCAGTGTTTTGTGCTGGGAGCTCGAAGGGTGCTGATAACACCCCCGTGTTGTGACTACTGCTGAGCAGGGCTCGCACAGCACCAGGGCTCTTCCCAACATTCCCCCCCACAGTGGGATGGGGTGGGCAAGACCTTGGGAGGGGACACAACCAGGACAGCTGACCCTCTACATATAGAGATGAATAGAGTATGAAGAGCTGTCCCTAAAGAATAGCCACGAGCAGGTCAAAAGCTTATGGGTAAGAATTAGAGACCAAGGCAACAAAGGCAACCTTGCGGTTGGCGTCTACTACAGGCTGCTTGATCAATGGCAGCCTATTGACAAAACCTTCTTACTCCATCTACAAGAGGCTTCACACTTGCAGGCTCTTGTCTGGCTGAGGACTTCAACCACCCCAATATCAGTTGGAAAAGTAGCATGGCGAGCTGTAGGCAATCCAGGAGACTCCTAGAAGCCAGGTAACAGCCCCACCAGAGAGGATGCAGTAAGTGGACCTGATGGTCACCAATGCAAGTGAGATAATTGGTGACGACAAGACTGGAGGCAGTCTGGGCTGCAGTGATCATATACTGGTGGAGTTCACAGTCCAGAGGGATACAGGCCAGGTGAGGAGTAAAGTCAGGACCCTGAACTTTAGGAAAGCAAAATTCCAGCTCCTCAAAGAGTTAGTCGATACAACTCCCTCGGAAACAGCCTTCAGGGACAAGGGAGCAGAACAGAGCTGTCAGGTCTTTTAAGGATCCTTTCCATAGAGCACAAGAGCTCTCAATCCCCAGGTGTAAGAAATCAGGCAAGAGACCAGCATGGCTGAGCTGAGACCTGCTCGTCAAACTAAATGGCAAGAAGGAACCGCACAGGCAGTTCAAGCCGGAACAAGTGTCCTGGAGAGAGTACAGGGACACTGACTGGTTGTGTAAGGATGGGGTCAGGAAGGCCAAGGCACAGCTGGAGCTGAACTTGGCAAGGGATGCACAGAATAGTAAGAAGGGCTTCTACAGGTATGTCAGCCAGAAAAGAAAGGTCAAAGAAAGTGTACATGCACCCCCCCATCCCCAGCAAGCTGGCAAGACTGACAAGCTGGTAACAGCAGGCAAGGAGAGGGCTGAGGTACTCAACAACTCTGTCTCAGTCTTCACTGGCAGCCTCTCTTCCCACACCTCCCATGTGGATGGACTGCAAGATGGAGACTAGGAGTGGCAAAGTCCCTCCCACTGTAAGAGATGATCTGGCTCGTGACCACCTGAGGAACCTGAACATACATAAGTTTATGGAACCTGACAATATGCCTCCCAGAGTCCTGAGGAAATTGGCTGATGTAGTTGCCAAGCTTCTCTCCATATTTGAAAAGTCATGGCAGTCAGGTGAAGTATTGGTGATTCAAAAAAGGGAAACATTGCACTCATTTTTAAAAAGGGTAGAAAGGAGGACTCTGGTAACTACCAACCTGTCAGCATCACCTCTGGGAAGGGGCCTGGGAAGATCATAGAAAAGATCCCCCTAAAAGCCATGCTAAGGCACATGAAGGACAGGGGTGTGATTTGAGACTGGCAGCGTGGCCCCACCGAGGGCAAATGCTGCCCGACCAACCTAATGGCCTTCTATGAGTGACTGCATTAGTGGACAAGGGAAGAGCTATGAATGTCATCTATCTGGACTTCTGCAAAGCCTTTGACTCAGTCCCCCACAACATCCTTTTCTCTAGATTGGAGAGATACGTATTTGATGGGTGGACTGTTCAGTGGATAAGGAGTTGCTTGGATGGTCACATCCAAATGGTAGTGGTCAATGGTTCAATGTCTAGATGGAGATAGGTGGCAGGTGGCATCCCTCTAGGGTCTGTACTGGGACCAATACGGTTCAATATCTTCTTTAATGACATAGTGGAACTGAGTACACCCTCAGTAAGTTTGCAGACGGCACCCAGCTGAACGGTGGAGTTGGCAGGCCAGAGGGACAGGATGCCATCCAGAGGGACCTGGACGAGAAGTGGGCCCAGGTGAACCTCATGAGGTTCAACAAGGCCAAGTGCAAAGTCCCGCACATAGGTTGGGGAAATCCTTGGTATCTATAGAAGCTAGGGGATTATGGGATTGAGAGCAGCCATGTGGAGAAGGACTTGAGGGTACTGGTGGATGAAAAGCTGGACATGAGCCAGCAACACATGCTTGCAGCCCAGAAATCCAACTGTATCCTGGGCTGCATCAAAAGAAGTATGGCCAGCAGGTTGAGGGAGGTGATTCTGCTGCTCTACTCTGCTCTGGTGAGACCCCACCTGCAGTACTGTGTCTGACTCTGGAGTCCTCAGCACAAGACATGGATCTGTTGGAGCCAGTCCAGAGGAGGGCCACAAAAATCAGAGGGCTGAAGCACCTCCCCTATGAGGAAAGGCTGAGGGAGTTAGGGTTATTTAGCCTCAAGAAGAGAAGGCCTTACTGTGGCCTTCCAGTACTTAAAGCGCGCTTATAAGAAAGATGGGGACAGTCTTTTTAGCAGGTCCTATTGTAACAGGACAAAGGGTGATGCTTTTAAACTAAAAGAGGGGAGATTCAGACTAGATGAGGAATTTTTTTTTTTTTTTTACAATGAGTGTGGTGAAACAGTGGAACAAGTTGCCTAGAGAGGTGGTAAAATCTCCACTCCTGGAAGCATTCAGGGTGAGGTTGAATGGGGCTCTGAGCAACCTGATCTAGTTGAAGATGCCCCTGCCCAATACGGTGGGGCTTGATTAGACCTTTAAAGGTCCCTTCCAACTCAAAACATTCTATGATTCTATGATTATTGCAAACAATCAGCTAGGAATGTTCAACACCCAGAAAGCAGCAATACCCTTCAAGATACTCATTAACTTTTCCTTCCTAACTTTCATTTTTGTCTTTTTTTCCATGTACTGATACTTCAGCTTTCAGGACGTTTTTCTAGCAGTTTCAGCAAAGGACGGAGAGAAACTAAGAAAGGACACTGAGCACAGATAATGCAATTTTGATCTCTCTTAATCAAAGCTTCAAAATTAGAGCAAGCATTCCCAGCAAACACTCAAATAAGCTGTACTAACAAATGAAGACTTGCAAATTAAATATTACGTAATAGAGTTCAAGACATATTTCCAAGAGGTCTTACATTCAGTAAGAATGGCGTACCTTGTCGTCCAGTTGTTTGTACAGTTTGGCAATTTCTTCCTCACATTTTCTTCTTTCAGCATCAGTGAAATTGCCAGTTACACCAATCGTGGTAGCTGGTTTATCATTAATAACAGTAATATCCTTATCCACTGCAAAAGCTTCTAAGTTGGCCTTCTCCTTGTCAAACTGTTCATCAACTGGTACAGTCTCCCCTTAAAGAATATACTTAGTTTTAGTACAGGTAGCCATAAAGTATCTTCCCTAAAGCCTTGAGCACTATTACTTAACTCCCTACGACTGATACTGCTCCACGGTTCATAAGCATTCAAGTTCACATGATTATATGGTAAAAATAAGACCAGTAGATAATCAAAACTATCTCCTGCTTACCACAGAACATTATATTTCACCTAGTTACTCTGCTATGATCTCCAAATGTCACATCAAACAACATCTTCTAGAAAGGCAGCTAATTTGCCCTGAAGACAGAAAATCCTTTCTTTTCCCTTGGTAGTCTGTTTTGCGAGGTAGCCATACTTACTTTTAAGTTGCTTTGCTTCTAATTTAAAATATTTTTTTCAGTTACACTTTTATCCTTTTATGTTCATTAAGTCTTTTCTGATAAGAACACTTTACTAACTTCATAAAGAAAAAATACCACACACTAATCAAGACACTTCTCTGGTAAACTAAACTAAATTCCTTAGTGACTTACTACGAAATATTTTTATGGGCTCTTTCCAACGCTCCAGTATCTTGTGTCAATATTCTGGAAGAACTATACTTAACATTTCAGGTGGGGCCTCATACCATCTCTATAAAAGACTTTTTAACCAAATAATTTAAAAAATTCACATTCTACTAAGCTTTACTTACAATCTTTTTCTCAGATTTACATCAGGACACACGCAGTTGTCCGCAAGATTTCAAAATCACCTTCTACAGCTTCTAAACTCCAGAATACATCTGTAAGTATGACCTCTGTTCCTTCTTTCCTGAATTTAAGGCTTCATATATAACTTATATTTTGCCAGACACTTCAATCGATAAGTTAATTACTCAGGAAGAAAGAATGGGCATACATTCTGTGCTGTCAGCAGTTTGGGGACTGGGTGGGTTTTTCCCCTATTAACATGTTTGAGTTTTAAACAAGGACAAGATCTTGTAATATATATTTGAGTTAGAAAACTAGACCAGAGGAAATATTACACTTTGTTTTCACATTTACAATTAGTATTATTTTTTCTCTCCCAAAATAAAATTTTTACAATGTATGTAACTGTAGCTGTGCTAGTAAATCAAGTGTTGAAGAACCCAGAACCAATACACTTTCAGACATTTTGTGATTATCAGAAGTTGTTCGTCGCAACACAGTGAAAAATACACTGTTTCAATGTCAACTTAATACTATATCTTTAATATTCTTATTACTCACTCGCATAGTGTTCTTAGTTATTTCTGGTATCCTAAGGCTAATTCAGTGTCTGTCTTGCCTAAAGTTTGCAGAACAAAAAATAAAATTGCTTCTCACCATTCCTCCACCTATTGAGTTCATTTTCTAGCCACTGTATGGTGTTACGCAGAGTCTTGTTCTTCTCTTTTTCCTTCTCATACTTTTTCTTCCACTGTTCTGCAGTGAGCTCCACATTGACACAGACTGTGTTCTTAATGGTCTTTGCTCTACATAGAAAGAGAAAAAGCTCTGAAATTTCATTTTTAAAGAAAGGAATTAAAGACTATTAAATAAAATGTCTACATATCACAGGTGAAAGTATAAGCATTCCCACCTCATCCAGAAGCTAATTTTTACTCCCTGTCAACTTGCTATTCTTTCCATTGGATTGATACAACTGTTAACAGACAAAGCAATACAATAAACTTTGGGAAGACTGAAAAATCTCAAGCTGGTTGAGTTGGAAAAATTCAGCTGCATACCTTCACCTGAAAGAATTCGAGCCACGACAGTAGTGCCCAGCTCTGAACAATGAGTAGCATTCACCGTACCAGCAAACATTTCTCCAATGGAAAGCATAATACTTCTAGAGTGTAGACCATCTAACTTATTTAAGAAACAGCTCATTTCAACCTAAAAATCCAGTTACTAGATCTCCATTAATCAAAAAGGTGTACAAGCTATAAAGTTCAGATGTGATTGTCTACATTCGGTCAGACAAATCTCATTCACAGACATTAGCTTTGAAGATGAAAGTACAGGCACTAATAATGTATCTTCATTAAGTTAACATATAGTTTTTACTTTAGTGCCATACCTCACAACCTCAGTAATTTTTCTGCACAGTCTTCTACTCCTTTCTCAAAGATCAAAATAGGAAAAAAGCTTAATGGTAGTTACAAATCTCCCCCCACTTACAACTCCTGTAATCATCTTTCTGCGAAGTCTCATTGGGACTGATAACTACCAAAAGACACATGATTTCCTACTAAGTTATGTGATATTTATCTAGCCTTCAGTTACTACAGCTGAGGGTTTCAGCATAAATTTAACATCCCTAGGAGGCTGAATTAATATACCAGACTACCTACAGCAGCTGAGATAGAAGCGTACTCTGTCAACTCCCAAAGTAGTCAAGAGCCTGAGGCAGTGAAACTACAGAGCTACAGCTGGAAGACAGCTCCCGATAACTCTTTCAAAAAAATACTAATAGGAGAAGACCTCCTAGATTCTAAAACGGGGTCATAAAACCTCCACTGCTGTGGAATGCAGTCATTACTCCACACCCACTAACTAGTCATATTCTGCCAGATTTTAAAGACGTTCTGAAGTCATTTAGTCTACTTTCCATAATAAAAAGCTCCTCTGAAAAGACCAGTAGAAAACTATCTTGTTGAACTCAAATGGAAAAGAGACACTAATACAGAAGATGAGATAAACTAAGTAAAATGCTGACAGCTTTTGTAATATGCTCCAGTAAATGAAGGGATGAAATCTAGTGGTCAGGAACTGGAGTATTACAATGAAGCATTAATAATAGAGTGGCAAAGAAGAGATACCTAACAAAATACCAGAATGGGTACTTATAAATTCAATTACAAATGAGACAGGAATGTGGAAGTATTAACTCCAATGTTACTGGAATGTTAGATACAGGAAATGGACCAGAAGATGTAATTCGACCTGCTATCAAAGCGTGTCAGAGGACAGGCTCTACCTTCAACTTGACAGGGGACAACTCCTTCCTCCCTCCTTCCATTTTAAAATAAAACAGGTTAAAAAAAAGTAGTACTAATTACCCTACAAGACTATACATTAAACCACATTTTGAACCAGACTATATGCTGCCCTCCTGGAAATACAGAGTCCTCAGGATCTTGCCCAGCTTAAGGATATTTATGTAATAGGAGATAAGAGAAATCACAACACTTAGTCATGTGTACACTGAACAATTACAGAAAGAAAGAAAATGTTCTAATTAACTTGGTTCAGGAATCTTAACAGAGTAACCTCCTTATTTCTTATTCTGCATTTCTTTCTAAGCATAGTAAGAGCAAAATATTAAGTCATTTACTCACCTTTGGCCAAACAGAAGAGTAGATTTAGTTTCAGATTCATTGTATGAAGATGGAGAACAGCAAATAACAATAGTGGTTCTGCAATTACCCCCTAGTGAATCTTGAAGGATTCTGGTCATTTTGCTATCACGATACGGAACATAAGTCTACCAAGAAAATGGTTAAAATGAAACAGTCACAGGTTTTCAGACACATTATTTAATTTGTTGACATAAGAGCTGCGCTTTTGCTAAGTATAACTTCATTAGAAAGACATTAAATCCTACTTTAATTCATAAACCATAAGACTGAACATGCATGGGATGACACAAAATTGTACTTTATGTTTGGTAACTTTCAGAGCACAAGAAAACTTTCAGTACAATGCTTAGGCCCCTCAACATGAAATGTAACTTTATTAATCAGTGTCAACACAGTACAAGAGTAACTGCTATCTGCAATGCATTTGCAGTGCACTGATGCAACTGGATTAGTTTAAGTCTCTGTGCATACCACTGATATCAGTAAAGAATTTCTGCATAATATCACGTTCAGAGATGCAAGCCTTTAACCTTGAAGTATTCAAAAAAATACAGAAGAGAACACTTACACTGCTTTCAGCCAAAGCAGAGATGACATTTCCAAGAGCAGACAAGGACTTGTTGATGTTCTTGGCCTCATCCAGCACAGCACCTTCTGCTCCAGTTTTACTAACCTATACAATATTCCAGTAAATTACTAAATGCATCTTCAAAAAATACTTTCCACATTTAACGTAAGACTTGAGTAATTTTTCCACTTTTAAGTCAGTCTCTTTGACTTTGAGGTACTCATAAGCTAGCTTGATTAGAATAAGCAAACTCCTCCTCACTCTTTTTCAATTTTTCATTCAAAACTCAGCGTTTGAGGAGGTTTCTGACTTTTTGAACTGAAGTGAATATTTTGCCTGCAATGCATGCTTTTTCATAGAAGATAAACGTAGAGTTAAAAACTTCTGTTGAATAAATTACTTCAAAAGTTCTTTGAAGTTGTAAAAAAGTCTTAATTCCTCCAAGTAAAAGGAAGTGTTCTGAATAGTTTGTCCAGAGGTCACCCTTAAAAAAACAAAACAAAAAAACCACACCAAAACCCCTCAACCAACCCCCCTCTGTCCACCCAAGCCCTCTCTAACGCCACCACCACCCCCCCTCCCAAACTAAACCACCCAGCCACACCACACACCACCTCCTCTGGAAAATATACCAGAGAGTCTCTATCAGTAAGAATTTGTGAGAACAGATTTTAGAGGCTGAATCTGACCTACATGAGCACTCTAGGAACTTAAGTAAATAGCAGTAGAAATGTGGGAGGGGAAAAAAAATAAAAATAATAAAAAAAATCCTGACGCCATTCTACTTCTGCCTCAAGGGCTGAATCGGACTTATAGTTCTATAACCCTCCCTTTACTATTCTTCTCACCAAGTTGTGATCATGACTACAATTAAGCAATTCTATTTGCCTATGTGTAAACTAACCAAGACAAAGCATGAGAAAACTTCACATATTTAAAAAAGACTGGGAAAAGCACAAAAGCAAAGATTGAAATAAAGAGTGAAAGTACAAAACTACAAAGAAAGGACGCCTGCAACCCAGTCCTTTTCTTTATTCTCACTTCAATGCTTCCAGTTTAATTCTCATTAAAAGATAAAAAAAGGCCATTACTAAGAAACATATTACAGAATAAACACAGGATCAGAGACAACAATAAAGCCATAAAACAATGACACAAGGAAAGACAACAATCAGGACTGAAAGAAATCTGGAGACAAAGATGGGTATAAACCCAGAAGCAAAGATGAAAAGAACATAAAAAAATCCAGCTCTTAAAAGGCTAATTACAGTCTGTAAGAAGTGACACAGAATAAGCAAAATGGTATGTATTTCCCTCCCTGCTTTAAGCCACTGACAAGGAAAGCAAGCTGTCATTTTAAACAATGTCAATCAGAATTTCAAATTAAGAAACTTGGTACTGCTACATAACAAAATTCAGATATTCCACGTCCAAAAAACTCTTCTTCTCCAGTACCTGGCTAGCCAACACACTTGTACAGTTCGTTGCTCTCACAGATACCGAGCCTGAACTCCAGCCTACCGCCCCACCCTATTCCATATTTACAAACCCTCACTGCAGAAATGCAGACCAGCTAAAGAGGCACTATCTAAGAGCCAGTCTGGACTAGGATTCGGAAACCACATTTCAAAGGAAAAATTAAAACACTTCAGAGATGACAACTAAACAAACAGTATTACATTAATGCAAAATATTTGGCTGCAAAAAATAACCATCAGAAAAAAAAAAAAAAAAAGAATTACCTTTTCACTACCTGCCAAGTCCACAAGGTAAAGTTTTCCACTTAGTTTCTGTTCTGTTTGAGTATTCTCTTGTTTTACATTAATAAGAAAAATACTATGACTTCGGGAGCTGTGTTCATTCATATCTATAATCCAAAATATATAAATAGTCATAAATATTTGTACAACCAAACTAACTTCACAAAACAGTATCTTCCCTCAGTGAAGTGACAGATTCAAAGCTACCGAAACTGTACAGAGTAATCTCTCAATGACAAACCAGAGGCAGCAAAATCAATGGTATTGGCTAATTGAGTATCTAAGATCCAGATGGCCTGAATTTCAGCTTTAAATACCTACAGTCCCCTCTGCTGTGAAGCAGGTAAACAAGACTTAATGAATTAAAATAATTCTTTAAATTCAGTAACAAAATCTGAGCTGACCGCAATCTGAATGAGAACGCCTGCCTCATTCTTCTTCATTTTAACCATAAACCTCTCACAGGCCTAAAAGGACCAGCTTATTGATGCCACAGAAGAAGCTCAACATGAATAATATCCTTCTATCCACATTTTCGCTGTCTCTCTGTTACTTTGACTGGTCCCCACTTCAGAACCTTGCTACCTAGGAGCAATGAAGTGGAAGTGCAGGACTGAGTCATTCCTTAAAAGGAACATATTTTAATTTTTGATCCTTAAGCAAAAAAAACAAACCAAAACAAAACCCCAAAACAAACCAAACAAAACCAACTTTTATTTTCTTAATGACTGTATATTCTTCCCCTTCCTGAATAAAGAACTAGACACAGGAAGATTGTGAAACACACCCTCAAACTGGTTCTGAAGAGAATTCTGACAGTCACTTCAGTTGCTAAGAACTGAAGCATTACTCTGCACGCACCTTATCTTTCCTTGTCTTTATTTTTATTAGTCCGCCGTCACTTCCTAATCCTGCTTCCTGTGGGAATTCAAAGAACTATGACATGGCTCCTTGCAACTCAGCTGCATGCCACAGGCCAAAAAGCTTGGGACATTGGGATGCTGCTTAAGTCTGCAGCATGTCTGAATATATGTTCTGACCAGCTTTTCTTAGAATAGGCAACAGAGGGGCCAAACTCCAGATGATCCACAGTGCCTTACTTAGATTCATAGGTTAATTGAAACAAATTCCACAAATCGGGATTTTTGCACTATTCCTAATGCAGCATTACAGCTTCTTCTCCAATGATTCAGAGCTCCCACTCTCTCCTTTCAATCCAAGTAACAACATTTAACAAGCCACTGAATTGAAACACTTGCTTCTGAAAGACATGCTGACACTGTTCATGCTAGACCATTTCAAAAATTTGAGTTATTAAGCTCACTATTTTTGCCTTCACTATTTAAAAGGCATAGCAGAAGCAAATCAATAAAGCACTATAAGGAGACAAAAGATAATACTTACTTGTAACTGCTACATGTCTGTTTGATTTTCCTTCATCTATAGTATCCATAACTTCTTCTGGACTACATACAAAACGCTCTGTGCAACCCTGTTAAAAATAAATTAATTAATTAAAAGGGCAAAAAGCCACCACACCAACAAGCCAGAAGTAAATGGTGAACACTAGAGGAGTGCAAGCTGAAAACGTATCAGATTGATGCTCACCTTTACATAGGGAACTCTGTTTTTGTCCTCATGAACAGAAAGATTGGTCTTTGAAACTGGAAGAGAAAAAAAATCTAAGCTAAGGTATATACAATTCCTTTGTAAAGATGAATGAGCTGTGTAGAATGCATGTCAGAGTCAGATATTTCTCAGCAAGACTATAAAAAAAAAAACTTAATACACATGATAACCACTACCGCAGCTTTAGTAATGTTATATAGATTACCTCCATGCCTTCCCATTTTGATGTATCCTTATCACGTATAGGTTATTAGCATACTGCATACCTATCTGAGTACCATGATAAGGTTTTAGGGGTTTTTTTTGGTTGGTTTGTTTTTTAATCTCTCTTAAGAACAATTTCTTTTCTATGTTCAATATTAAGAAAAGGCTTACCATCCAAAAGGTCCCTTATTTTATCCAAGTATATTTCAAAATAGGACACCTGAAAGTGGAAAGGGGAATAAAGATACAGTATCAGAAAGCAAACATGCTGTGCTTTTCGATCAGAAGGATCCGGCATGACAGTTACGACCACCCACATAATACCACATCTAGCTCAAATCCTTAAGACCGAACTAAAATACATCTTTAAGAAGAAACTATTTTGATCAAGAGCTTTGAAAGCACTGCCATAGGTTATCAGGATAGCTACCACCAATGTTTAATGGAAACAAGATTAAAGTGTTATTTCTTTACAAAGAGTCATTTACTTCAGAAGTAACTCGCATTTAGACTTCCCAACTTACAGACATTTGAAACAGATACAGAACATCCATTCAACCTCAGACTACTTCGAGTTTTAATATAGGTTAAATAGGTAACAATGAGGAAGTTTACCTTAATATGAAACTCAAGATTCTCATCCATAGAGTAAATATAATTAAAAATATCTTGCACTATTCTTGGAATAATACCCATTCCATCTGGGTCATGAAGCTTCCCCTTATTAAGAAAAGATAACAATAAAATGAAAGTCATACCAAATCCAAAATCACAGTCTCCAAAAGGCAAAACAAACAGTTAACAGACAAATTTGTTTTAAAATGCTGACAGGTATGATGCACTTCTTTTATCTATAAATGAAAGTCTTGACTTTTTCTCTAGCCACAGCATTTGCCAGGAGTGAAAAGAACAGCCTCAGAAATTTCCCAAACTACTAAAAGTGAAAAGGTACTATTAACACTGGTCTGTTTCTCATCCTGCTAGTGAAGGTTGAAAAAAACCACAGTAATCGCTATTCTCAATCCCATAAAAACTTTTTGGCTACCAAAATGTTGCAATGGGAAAAGAAAGAAAACTAAAATTGCAAGATGAAAACAAGCAGTCATCTGATTTCTAGAAATGTAAGCCTATTGTAATGAAGAGAGATGACAGTGAACATTAAGAAGAAAGTTGTTTTAGAATTTCTTACTTCCATAGTATGTGTCTTTCCAGATGATGTTTGCCCATAAGCAAATATTGTACCGTTGTATCCCTCGAGTACATCTGAAGGGAAAGAGTATTTTCATTAGGGTTCCTTTGCTGCTTCTAAAGGAAACTCAAATGAAATAGAATGCAAGCAGGCAGTTCCTACAACATTGAGCAAGTTAAATCCTTGAATGTTTAGAAACTCTGTGCTAGACTTTGAGGGAGGGAAGGTGTTCCTCCCTACCCCTTTCAATGCATTAAATCATCATCAACTATGCTTTATGGTATTAGAAGCATTAGTTTATGGTATTAGAAGCATCTGTTCCTGGAAACAGAAAAATCAGGAATTCAGAGTCAGGAACAAAAGGGAAATCAATACAACTGCTAGGCTGAACAGATAGCCTTTGATAACAGAAGAAACCATACATGAAAATGCTTAACATTTTCTGTCTTCAGGAAGTTTAATTGTGAAGAATGCACTGCCACAAGTTTCAAGCATCTTATTCTTTAGTCATAAGGTTATATTTCAAATTACGAATAAACCAACCCAAAGTTTTAGACTGAAGGGTGAAGGGCTGGTGGGTTTTGTTTACAAGTCAGTCACTGTAGAATCTCCTGCAAGCAAACTTCTATTTTCCAAAACCAAGCATGAGATATTCCAAACAGGGACGTCTTTGCCACCACGCCATACCCATAATGCATTTGTACCACCACTATAGCTCATTTGCCATCTGACATAGCACAACCTAGGTATGCTACACATACCAAGATCAATCAGATTTTTAGATGGAGGAAAGGAGCAACTCTTCAATCCTTAGTCCAGTTTTTAAGAGGTAAACTTCTGATCTAATCCTGATTACTATTTCACTCATTAAACGGTTACATACTTGCAGCTGCATGGATTTTCCATAGCAATTCACTTTTCTAACGATCAAAAAACCCCCTGTATTAACTGAGTCTTCTCTTGTCACTAACAGTTGGTATTTCAGGGGGTTCTGAAACTTGTTTTGAGAGTTTTGTTAGTTAGGACTTACTACTGATCTAAAGAAATTAATCAATTTTACTTTCAGGAAACTAAACAACTTACTTTGGTATAACCTTCTTTGTGATAAGACTTGATTTTCTAAAGTTACTAGGCCAATTCTGACATTTCAAGTTTGGAGAAACTGTATGCCCTGGCATGAACGATAATTAACATTTAAACTTTTAATTGTGAAGCTAAAAATCACATTCAAAAAATCCTCCTTTAACTGCGTATTCATTAAACAAGCTTAGAAAAGATCTACAGCATACACGTGATTCCACAAGTTTCCTTTCCTCTTATATTCCTCCAAACAAATTAATGTAGGATGTTCTCACCAATAAATTTGGGCGGGGAGGGGAGGAATGGGAGAAAAACACCAAACCTATTCATAAGAGGCATTGTTTAAAAAAATTGTCAGAAATTAATCAATCTCTTGCAGAAAACTGCAAAAAAAACCCAGAACATGACAGGTAAACATTATCAACTGTTGCAATTGACCAAAACAGCAGGTTAATAAGCATTGACATAATCATCAGCTCAACTATAGGGTGATTTTATACTGCTGTGATCCACACAGGCTCTTATTAAACATTCAGAAGGTAAGAGGGAGCCGTAGAAATATCAGCTTTCAACACTGGAATCCACACAAATACAAGACGTCCTCATGGTTAAAGCTGCTGTTCCTCCTTACCTTTGACAATCTTTTTAGCACAATCATTGTATACTTGTTCCTGTGACGTGTTTGACTGGAATACACGGTCAAATATATATGGCTTGGACTGGGAAAAAAATACAAAAGAGCTATTAAGAAAAACAGATACTGCATGGAGAACTGGAAGGTGTTTTTTCATACAGCTTAATGGTAGTCTATACTGTCTGAGCCCAATCTTTTGTTTTATTTTAAGCACTTGAAGACTGTAGCAAGGAAATCAGCTTATCTAGCGTTGCCTAAATCTTCACATGCTTGCCTGTAAGCAAGGCCTTGAATTAAATATATTTGGAGAACGATTTAGATTGCATTTTGAAACCAAAACCACACTGCCACATAGACTCCATTACTGGATTTACAAGGTAAGCCAATGCCTAGTCTGTACACCTGAGAACTCCTTATTCTCTTCTACTCTGGTAGCAAGTTTACTCTGGTAGACCCAAATTATTAAAAACAGCCTATCCCACATCACACAGAATTATCTGTCTTTGTAATATTTGTTAAAAACCTCAAACCTAAAAGAAACATTCAGATCACCTTCAGTCAGCATAAGAACCATTTCCCCATAGATGATATCCTTAAAATAAAGCTCCACAAGCAAAAGGAAAAGGCCATTTTGGAGGAAAGAAGACTCATTTTGGAAAGCACTGTAAGGGGAAGCTCTGCCATAGCTTTTTGAAAGGAATGCTGGATCTTGTTTTGTTTTAAACAAGAAATTTTCATAGTGCAGTTCTAAACAGCTGACAATCCATTAGGATATGAACTATTATGCTCATCTCACGAGGCTCTGTTTTTTGTAGCATTTTCAGAGCTTGATTTATTAGGTAGCCAAGCAGATAGGCCAGGTTTAGAAGGGACCTAGGTCAGTTACCATTGCTAAACTCACTGCAACTGTTCAGTGCTCCATTTTGCCTAAATGTAGTTCATTCTCATCCTCCCTCAAGGATATTCTGGAATTGCCTTCCTGGCAAAGAAACAAGTATTGCTCCCACCTTTCACCCACCCACCACATTCCCTTCCCCAGCCTGACCTTCCATTTACCTTTTAATAACATCTAGCAGAAGACCAAACAAAGCTTTTTAGATTCAACACATCCATCTGCTGAGAGGGCTTGAATTCAGGTGGATGAGCTCCCTCTTGGCAAAAATAATTACAGCGTTCACTGTGTAAACACGGTCAAGAAACCACAAGACTCAGTAGGCAGAAACTATCCCTACAGTGCTGAAGTTTATCAGAACGCTTGTTTCACAGCGGGGAAATCACACGCCTTCTTGATTACTCATTTTACCCTTCAATTCCTGTGTTCTACAGGTAGAATTGAGGCCATTATATACACCAGAAGAAAAACAACTAACAAGTTCAAGTAACCCCAAGGTAAAAAAAATGAAGACTGAGAATATGTTACATGAAAAGGTAAGTCACTATAGAAAAGGTAACACTATACATTTTATTCTTCACTAGCAGCTGTAGTTTCAAAACACTTTCGACTACACACTGCAAGTCATCTACATCACAAGATGTTAATCAGATTTGTTTCATGCTCAAGTTGTATTTTATGCACTGAAACAATAACATTTTGGAGGATCATATTTAATATTACACACTGGAAAAATATTGTGTGAGAAGTGAGCATCCAACATCACTGCATTAGCAATTTTTGTGTTTGTCCTTGTAAATTTAAACTCCTCCAAATTATTGCTCTAGGAAATATATAGATCACAATTATTTCAAATAAATCAATTTTAGAAGAATGGGGGGAAAGTTCCTAGACAAAATCTTCTGACAGTCTAGGTAGCAACTGTTCACAATAGTCACTATTTCTCACAGATCCAGATGTCTCTGATCTTTGCTGTCCCAAGACAACTATGAGAACCGTAAGTACATTAAAATCCAAACGTTATTTTGCACAGTATGTGTTTGAATGTACACACATACATTATTACGTATTTATATATTACCACAAAATACTTCTCATGTAAAATAGCAAATTATTCATTTACTTCAAAGAAATCAAACTTAAAAAAAAAAAATGAGGCTTAGTTTGCTGTACAAGAAGACACCTTGTTTAGGAAGAACTGTAAGCAAAACTTGCACTAGTCAGCAACCATTCTGCAAACTACAGGTATTAGCAGCAGGTTCTGAAATAGCTTTCTTCTATAAATTTTTAAGCAGCATTTAGAGGGGTTTGTGTTTTGTTGTGTTTTTTTTATTCTTCTGCCAAGCAAAAATTGACTGAACTATTCTTCTTTATCTGTGTTAAAGGAAAATTATGTTTACTAATTTGAGAGTAATCTATAGACAAATAATAATTTCAGACCATGTACTCGCCAATTGTCATTCAAATGCCTTTATAAGAGAACAGAGTCAAATTACAGTATATCATGTAATTACAGTTTCTTTTCCTTTACAAAATATAAAGAATAACAGTATGATGAATGCCGCCAGTAAGAACAGAAAACCAAGCTGCAAGGACTTCACTTGGGCATTAAAGCCTTTAATTGATCTTGTTTATTTATACAGTGAAAGCTGCTAGGCACATGACAAATTCCAGTTTCCCTCAAGTAAACAACTACTACCAACGTAACCACAAAATTTAATAATTCTGGCCAAAAGAATCCTCACAAAGGGTCCTGTTTATACCACTCGTCACTTCCCCATCCCTTGCAGGTGGAAGGTGGAATATTTGTTTACATGTCCTCAGCATTATACCTTCCTAGGTGAAGCCACAATACAACTTCAAAGCACTCAAAAATCCAATTACATGTTTCCTTCCCCTCACAGGTTGTGGTACATTTATGACACCTACAAAAACCCATGTTAGAGGTGTGTCCCTGCTCCATCATCACTGAATTGATACCTAACCAAGCAAGTTTAGCCAAGCAGGCTGCAGGATAATTATGTTTTCAGAATACAAGTTACTCCCACTCAATAGGGTAGTGCATCTTTGACATCTGCAATGCTATGTCTTATCACTTCCCTTTACAGTCTACTTTCTGCTGTAAACAAAGCTAAAACAGTATTACAGATTACCCTGCCCCAGAAAGCCTCCTCATTACCTTTAAGAGATTAATCAAGAAAGATTAAAGTNNNATTAATCAAGAAAGATTAAAGTGTCAGATATTTTTTCTATACCAGCTGCCTTTTCTTCCCTAAGCAGTAAACAATCAGATATTATGATAAATTGAGAACACAAAAGGTCCAATCAACATCACCACACGGTGTCCATAACAATGAGAGCAGCAGTGTCACTACTGTGATATGAGGCTGTTTTGAAATACTCCAGACATTTTCAGCACGGGTTGTTCAAGCCCCAGTAAAAATTTAACATGTACAACCTATCAGCAGCACATAAAAGATCAAGCAAACTAGTAGAGCTTCTGGCTTCCTCTCTCCAAATAGAGAATTCAATATTTACATCCACTCCTCGCCCAGCATTGGTTCTGTCAGCAATCATCTACAAGACAACCTCAGCTCCCATAGTTGCTTGTAGGAGCTGCTTGTACCGAAGGAACATGTTTCCACAGCAAACATTTTGCAAGCACTCTCACAATCCTCGAAAGAGTGCATCTGCCAACATAATTTAGCAGCAGTTAAACTGAATCTTAATAAAGGGCTTACAATCAAGCACACAGTTCCGCAGTTAACTTGAAGAGCATCTACCTTATATAAAAGCATGCTCAGTTATTTAAATTATACAAGATTTGGAGCATGCATGGTTTCTTCAAACAAGTTAGGTTTGGTCAGTACCTGCAATAAGGACTAAAGAAAAGTCTGCGATCACAACTAGACTGAAATCTTAACCTCAAGTATTTCTTGGACTTTTAAGATATCTCCACAGCAATATTTTAAAAACAAACAAACAAACAAAAGACCCAACAACACATCTTTTTACTATTGTAACTTTTCATAAGCTACAGAACTGCTTATTTGTAAGATTACCTGAATTCACCTTATTTTTCCATGTATTAGTATCTGAAGCAAAGTCAGTACAGAAAATGTACTTGAAAAATCAGTAGCATATTTTTCTATCACCACATACCCAGATGCTCTTTGTTGCTTTCAGCTAGAACGGATGGTAAAAATAATGTTATACCCATCCATGGTTAGCTTATCACTCCAACCTCTGGCCAAGAATAAGTAATGGGCTTACCTTCCCTTAACTTCTACATACTTATTAAAGAACACTCCTCCCATCAATACAAAATAGGTAAAAAGAAAAATCCCACACCGAAGAATTTCTGGAAAGTATGATGTCAAATACCTGACTCAGTTCTTCCTATTACTAAGCTAAGGTATTGCTGCTCAGACACACCTCAGAGTCCAATGTTGCCAATGAGTGAAAAGGCAGCGTTCCAAACCGTATTTTAATTTTAGGATAGGGAAAAAGGATTTTCTTCTTGTGCTAGCTCTGTGCATAGAGAACTGCAGCTGATACAGAACAGTGAGTGAATCTCAGCTTTCTGCCTTATCTTTATTTCTCTGCAAATACTGCAACCCACATATCAACTTTTACAGTAGTTATTTCCTGTTACAAGACAGACTAGAACATGTAATTTATTTTTTAAATTTGTGACTAGAAACAAGCATCAAAACAGAGAGGAATTTTGGAACAAGAGTTTCAGCCAAGCTTTGTTTTAGTAAAAAGTTTTTTCTAAAGAGAAAAGCAAGTACTAGTGGCATAAAGATGGTCATTGAATTTCAGAACAAAAAACAAATATGAGATGAGTGAGGTGTTTCTAAGGAAGCAGTAGAGCAGCCAGGGAGTATAGCTCTCTTTACATGTTACTGCAAACTAGAATATTCGCTTTCTGTTAAATAATCATATGAAAAACATCTCTATTACCCACCATTTAATGGAACAAAGTAAAAAAAAAAGTTAGACAGTAACACTTAAAGAATACTATTGTTTCAGCTACAGTTTGCAATTTATGATTCATGTTTAAAGTTACACTGTAGACATGAAGCATTTTTATTTGTGTGTTTCTAATTAAACAGTGCTTTCCATTACACTAGCAAACAATATAAAAAAAAAGTTGTTTTAAGAAAAAGTCTTGCTTTCTGCATTTATACAGCCCAGCACGCCTGACTTTCAGCAACACACGTGAATTACATTTTCCTTTTGAAGAATTTGCTGCCAAAAGCTGCAGTAATAGCAAGTTAACCCGATTCTAATGTAACTGAAACCTAGCCTTACTCTGGTTTACTATCCAATACTAGTCTAAAAGGTAATGAAAAAGAGAGCTAAACATCTCAAGCTCTTTCCAAGGTCACAGGGGTTACATCTTCCATACAAAAACCAGTACTCTAAACAAATAGGAAAATACAGGCAGGTAGCCGAGAGTCTTTCTTAAATGCCATAGAAATAAGGAAGCTCCTATGATCATCACTAGAAACAGCTGGACAACAGAGGGATGCTGCCTACTTGTGTGAACACCTGTAACCCCTCGTCACTTCAGTCATTGCAATAGTACTGTTTCCAGTTTGTGCTTCAGTCCGAAACCCTTGAGCGGCCCTGTGTTCAGTAATCTATCTTATCTTTTGGACAGTTTTAAGATGAGCAAGACCAGGTGTAGAAACGTTTTTTTAAAAGAAGTACAGATATGTTAGGTGGAACTACAAACCTGTCTTTTTTTTTAAACTCTGTAGCTTTATATTTGAAAAAATAAGGACATAATCACATGTTTTATAAGCTTGTTATTCCTCCCTGTTTCATCTTACTCAGAAGCCTGAAATCCATGAACAAATTGCTATCAATATTTGTATATTGGTACACTTATGTTAAACATAAAACCCTATCATTTGTTTTAGCAAAACCCTTATATTTACTCTTTAAAACAGACCAACACTTCAAGTCCCCTCAAATTGCTGTTACACACTAGGTACAATTAAAACAAGTATTTTATCTAATAGACATCAAAACAACTCACTTATCCAGAAAGACGACCATGCCAGTAATTACACAGGAGCTAGGAAGAGAAGGGAGGATAGATAGCTCAGAGGTGACAGGGGAGTCAAGGAAGGAGGAAGGTCTGGGTACAGTCAGATTTCCTACTCTTCTCCACAGGAGTCTAGTATAAGTTACAGTCCGGTGCAAGTTCTGCTTCCACTGTTTCCTAGTTTACACCTCTTATCTACCACTACAGGCAACTCCCAAGTATTAAAGAAGCCTTCACTGTTTCAGCACAGACCTGGGTGCACACAGAGGGTGCAAGTCCTCCAGGCAGCTCAGGAAACTAGCTATTAAAAAAAAAAAAAAGTGGCTCAGTTACTGTTCAACAGGCTGCCAGTAAGTCACATAGCAATAAAGACAGAAATCAAATAGCTGAAAGTAACCAAACATACAGCTTACTGAGGAATGGTTTTAGAAACAGTTTCATGAGAAGGACTGTCTATCACTATCCTTCCTTGGGCAATCCCACAACATCCGGGCACAGAGGGTGGCTGGCTACAGCTCCAGGTTGGGAGCTCCAGAACTTTATAAAAACTCAGTCACCTTGTTAAAAAAAGACAAATGTAAAAACCCAAGTTGAAGTAAATGTCTGAACAGTTTTAGAGAATCCAGTCATAACTTTGAGAACATCGATCTGGTCATATATCCACCATTATAAAAACAAAACTAAAGAATATAAATCCTTTATTAAGATTTTGTGAAACAGAACAAAAATACTGGCACTGCTCCCGATCTAGTAATTTTGGGGGGTATTCTTCCCAAAGTCAGACACAGCAAGTCCTGGACCTAGGACCACTGAAGCATTTTTTGGTTGCCATTTTTACCAATGCAGAAAACATCAAAGTACATTTGTACACTAAATACTAACCTCAAGCAGAAAGCCCGACAGGATCCCTCAGGAGCTGGCCATCAGACTCTTCCACTCCTATACAGTACCACCTCAGCCCACTTTACATTTTAGATATTTTAAGCGTACTTAAAAAGCATTTAAACAATGTAAGTTTTTTTTTTTTAGAATAAAACTACTGAAAGAAAATGTAAAAAGTTCTTTTTAAAATACCAGAAAATATCAAGGTTTCTAAACTTAATCATGGATTTAAACAGAATATGCAGCGTCACAACGAAGGAGTATTCACTGATGGAAGTAAGATCATTTTTTCTAGTTAAATTTTCCATTTTCCAGGTTTGGTTCCTTACTGTGAGGAGTTTACCTGTGCAACCTCTGGAAGAGATGTACTCCAAAATACTAACTTGCCAGCTGCAGTAAGCCCAAATTACCTCATTTCACAAGCACGCTATCATTCTTGTAGCTCCAGAATCACAGAATTCCATATTTTATTGACAAATTCAGTTGAATATTAACAGACTAGTGCACTATTTCTTTAGCTATATTAGTATTTAGTAAGTCATACTAAAAAAAAAATCTTTTATTAAATCACCTCCTTCAGCTTCAGATACTGTGTGAAAAAACTATTATTTGTTGCCTCAAAAAACAGAATTTAAAAAACAAAAATTTGAAGGCAGACAATAACTGACGTTGAAGTTACTTTCCGCAGTGCAGAAGTGGCACTGTCTCCAGAGGGAAAAGCAATTATATGAAAACATAAATTAGCAAAAGTAAAACAAACATCAGGAATAAAGTGTGTTTGTACAACACCAACCAAACCAGGCAACAAACTACTGTACTTTAATTTTATACTCCAGTTCCACTTTGTAGCTAAATATGACACAATGAACAAGGAGGAAAGGATTATCTTTTCCCCTGTTACATGCAGATTGTTTTATAACAGGCCTCATGCTTTGCAAGGTGACTTCAGTTAAAATACATTTACAAACACGTAATAAGCCAAACGGTCTGTTTATGCTGACTTTTAAAAAGCACCAAAAATAACAAAAGTTGTTAGCAGAAGACTCATTTATAGATCACAAGCACCAACGAACTGGAGCCTGCTCTGCTGTTGCGCATTTTCTTCCCAAAAAACTCTCTGTAGACAACCAGTTCGATGGTAGCTCCAACGCAAGGATTTTGAGCACGTATTTAGCGGTCCAGCTCATCAGGTCGCCGCAGCCAGGGCCAGCCTAGCCGGGGGACACGCTGCAGGCCGGGCCTGCTGCTCCCCACACCCCGGCGTTTTCCCTGGACACACCGAAGCGTGCCCCGCGGCTGGGGCTCGGCAGCGAAGCCTCTCGCCAGAGCCTTTGTCAAGGACCTCCCGACCTGCTTCCACCGAGGCGTCCCTACAGCCCGGTGCCCACCGCTCGGGGATCTGTCTCCGCCAGCTCCCTGCCCCTTGCCCGACCGTGCCCATATCTAGCCGGCCGGGCCCGCAGCTCTGCTGCCCTCCTCCCTTACCTCACCCCCCAGAAGCCCCCCCCCTCCTTCCCGAGGCGTCCCTGCCCGCGGGCGCCTCAG